>SNQJ01S0035046.1:0-55615 GCA_010110895.2 Picea sitchensis
AAATGGATGATTGTATGATCCAATCTAAGGGATTACATCTAAAGTATTGGGAGAAATCCATTAATTTTGCAAATTACATAGTAAATCACACTCCCACAAAGGCTCTTAAAAATATAACATCGGAAGAAGCATGGAATAAAATTAAGCCAGATGTAAGCCACTTCCTTGTATTTGACAGTGTAGAATTGGCTCACATTCTTGATGAAAAAAGGAAAGCTTAACAACCTAAAAGTGAGAAGTGTATTTTTGTTGGTTATTCTAAATTTGTCAAAGGTTACAAACTTCTTCAACCTCATCCCAATGAAATTACTATTATAAGATATGTTAAACTTGATGAAAATCACTTGCCGTTCGATCTTAATTTGACGTTTGTGTCTTCTTCGGCCCACAATCCATCTTCAGTGTTTGTGCCATATTATGTTCCTATTCTGGTTTCTTTTTCTTCAGATGATGACATTTTGGATGAAAATCCACCTCTGTCTTCTTGCCTTCCTCTAGGTGAGTCCATTGAACCTGAACTTGCACCAACACCATCGCTTACTATATGGGTCCATTCAACATAAGAAGAAACTGGTGAACTTGTCAGTGATCCTTCATATTAGCGTCAGACTCATTCATAGTTCCAACAAGCCTCTTCTCTTTTAGCTCAAGTTTTAGGGACTCATGATCTAGAGGCATTTGTAGAAGCTTCGGGTCATCCATATTGAGATACAACAATGAATGAAGAATATCATTATTTAATGTCAAACGATACTTGGGATCTTATACATCTTCTGAAAGGAAGAAAACTTATCGGATGTAAATGGGTCTACAAAACTAAGTATGAATCAAATGGAAGTGCTGAAAGACACAAGGTTTGGTTAGTTTTCTAAAGATACTCCCAAGTTGAAGGGATTGAATATAATGAAACCTTTTCCTCTTTATCCAAAATGAATTCCATTTGCCTTTTTCTAGCACCTGCAGCCTCACATAAATGGGAGGTCCATCAGATGGATGTCAAATCCACCTTATTGCATGGTGATTTGCAAGAATAAATCTACATGGAAAAACCTCCTGGCTATGTCCATAATCACTCTAGCCTTGTTTGTCACCTTAAGAAATATGTGTATGGTATTAAGCAAGCTCCCTGGGCTCGGTATGCCAAAATGGACAACTTTCTTCTTGACACTATCTTTTCTAGATGTCATTTTGATCCTAATGTCTATACGAAGAAAGTATAAAGACATCTCATAATCCTTGTTATTTATGTTGATGATCTTATCCTCACTGGTAGTGACCCAAAAAATTTAACCCATGTGAAAACCAACCTTAAGAAGAAATTTGAAATGACCGACTTAAGCTATTTGCACTATTTCCTTGGCCTCCAAGTTTTGCAAACCAAGGAAGGATTTTTTATTTCCCAGTTTAAGTATGCATGTGACCTTCTTCATCACTTTCACATGGAATATTAAAAACTAGACCCTTCTCCCTTCGAGTCTGGAGTCAAACTTGTTTCCAACTGTACTTCTCTCGAAGTTGATGCCACTTTGTACGGTTAGTTAGTTGGCAACCTCTTATACTTGACTCATACCCGTCCTGATATTTCCTTTGGTGTTGGTATTGTTGTGCAGTATATGCAAACACCCCATGAAAGCCATTGGATAGGAACTAAAATGATACTTTAGTATGTTTGGGGTATAGTTTATTTTGAGATACATTACAACTTAGGGGAAACTCATTTATTGGTTGGTTTCATTGATTCATATTGGGTCGGTGACCTCGATGATCGAAAGTATACCACATGTTATGTTTTAATCCTTGGTTCAAGACCTGTCACTTGCGCCTGTAAGAAACAACAAGCTATTTCTCTTTCTTTAGTAGAAGCAAAGTATTGAGCAATGATTAATGCAATTCAAGAATCCTTGTGGCTTGGAAAAATCCTTTCAGAGTTTGGATTCTAGAAGCAACATCTGAAAACCCTCTAGAGTGACAATCAAAGTTCCATCAAGATTGCAAAAGACCAAGTTCAACATCAATGCAACAAACACATCGAGATACACATGAAATTCATCCAAAATCTCATTCATGATCAAGTTATTGAAGTTCTCTTTTTCCCTACAAAATATCAAGTTGCAGACCTTTTCACAAAGTCTCTTACATAAGAGAAGTTTTCCAACCTTTCATCTGTGTTAGGAGTTTAGGAAGTTGTCATTAAGGGGGGATAGGCTCTGATTCCTCCTTCCTTCTCCTATTGTGTCTCCATTTTAAATTCATCAATCCTATCCCAAGTTGTTCTTAAGGGGGGATGTTAGGATATTTAGACACTTAGGAATTAGTTAAGATCAACTAGGTCTAATGTGTTGTTAGATAAAAGTGTGTTTATTTAGTATGCATTAGTATTCATTTGTAGTTAGGTAATCCAACAGTCATGATAGGTTCCCTACATAGAGTGATCTGACAGATCATATTCTCCTCAATATTAATGATGACATTCATCTGTGGCTTAACACTCGATCAATGCATGGTCGCTATTTAAAGATCATGGAGGCTCATTTGTTGATGATCAATTGTGAGAAACTCTCTTGTAAGTCTCTTTGTAATTTTTTTCTTTCGCATTAATAAATTGCTCCAAGTGGCCACATTGATTGGGTCCATGGATGTTTCCCTGTAGGGGTTTTACCATGTCAAAACATTAGTGTGTTAAACTTTGATCTGGTTGTTTGAGTGATTATTGAAGGTGTTCGTCCTCTATTGGAATACCCATATTTTCGAACACACACACACACACACACACACACACATTTTATTGTGTGACTTGTTTTCTATATCTAATTATATGTTATGTGTAGTTTCTACACTCAGATAGTAGACCCTCGAACCCTGTAGATGCATTAGATTTAGTTTCCACCATAGATGTAGTAGTAGAAGTTGACTACTCGTTTGGTGTACCTCACACACATGTATGGTTGCACTTTGTTTAGCCTTGCAATTATGGTGCATATGCATGTAAGTTTGTGGATAAGTAGGAGCTTTATGATTTTTTGGGTACATATTTGAGACAATTTATGTCATTTTAAAATACAATTATGACAATTTTTTGGTTACACATTAAAGTACAATTTATGTCATATTAAAATGTTGAAATTTGATTGGGTTCTACCCCTTAGCAATTTATACCACATGAATAGTGAAAATTGAGACTATAAGGTTTATATGGAAATACCATTCCATTTCTATTTGAGTTATACACCCAAGCTATACCATCCTTGTCTCTCATCAATGGGTTATCCATTGAATCCAAGTGTCACTAGCTTGATTTTTCACATATCTCCTTAGTCTCCCCTTGTCCTCCATGTGGCCTAATGCCATGTCATCCTTCAATATTTTTAGTTTACCTATTCAAGGTATCATAGGGCCTCTTTGATAGTGACCCACCAGGTCTATTTCCCAGAGGTGAAAAATTATAAGTAACTCTGTTGCAGCTTCACACACTCGAGTTCCTCTTGAATTCTTTATACGAGCCCAAAATCCTCTGTTACAGAGTTTGGAATACTTGGTTCTCGCACCTGTATCTATTTTGACACGATACCATGAGCTAAAAACATGGTCTAATCATCTCCTTTACCACCCCCAAAGCCCCTGGTGCTTATACCCTTTATCTTTATAGGACCAAGGCTTATGACCTCAGTCTAAGCCCCAAGAACTTTGTTGATACGCATTGAATGTCCTCCATATATATCTTTTTCTAATCGAAGGTTGGATATAACTATTCCATGAAATCATTGAACTTCAATTCACTGTTGATCCATTATGATGATCGAAAATGGATATTCTAGTTTCTTTGCGCCACTCTGATGATGGTCGGTGATCTATATTCTTCAACGGATGACTACCACATATAGTGGTCCCAAGACGTCTGGACTTCACACCCTTTTCAAAAACTCAAAAATTTTTAAGGCCTCGGTACGCAATGACCTGGAACGTTGATCCCATTGGTGATCAATGATCACAATATCTTGTTGGAATACCGAGAGGGTTGGGGGTGAATCAGTATGAGCACTTTATACCAATTTTAACCACAATATATATTCTTCCACTTTAACAACAATGTTCAATAGTTTATCATCAATGTATCATCTATGTTTTTATTCAATATATCATAAGCATATAATCATAAGCAACATCACATCAACAATGTCACATCAAATACAAAGTACAATGGTATTTACATGGAAACCCAAATGGGAGAAAACCATGTAATGATATATTATATATATTAAGAGTTCATTCATAGGAAGCACCAACTTCCAAATTCTCCAGCTGCAACTGGAAGGAGGCTCCAACCCCCTATTCTCAGGCTCCAACCTGAAGGAAGCTACAACTCCTTGAATTCTATGGATCCAACTAGAAGGAGGCTACAACCCTCTGATTCTCAGGCTCCAACTTCAAGGAAGATACAACTCCCTGATTCTTCAGCTCCAACCGGAAGGAGGCTACATCCCCCTTTCCTTGGATCATCTCGTCACCCTGAAATATAAGTGTAGACCAAATGTCACTACCACAATCACTACCACTGTCATTGCCATTGTCACTGTCACTGTCACTGCCTCTGTCACATCACCTTGTAACCTATCACTGTCACTGCATCTAACCTTTCATATCATCTTGTCACTAATCAACTTGTCCAACATATCAATGCCACCGATACTCAACCAAATCCTCTCACATGGATCATACACCAAGGACACCTATTAACTATATGTTTGACATAACCAACACATGCCTCTACCAAGCATGTACTAAGATCACTAACATACCATCGTAGGGTATGTGTCTCAAACATGTACCAAATCATGTACCAAACCATCAACCTATACCATACCAAGCATCGATCATGTACCACAACCTGTACCACAACAAGTGAATCAACCATGCACCAACACCTGTACCAAACCGTGCATAAAATATGCACTTAAACAATGTACATCAACATTGGTACCATAACATGTATCAACCATGTACTACACCAAGTAAATCGACCATCAACCATTAACACCATACCATGTACCATACCATGTGCCAACCATGCACATCAACCATGGACATCAATCATGTACATCAACACCAGTTCCATACCATATACCATATACCATGAAATGTGTCTCAACTATATATCATATCACTCTCAATCACGCCATGTACCATAAGAAAATCATCAAGTATATGCCAATATCACAAATATGTTCCTCTAACAATGAACCATAACAATGATACACCAAGTACCAAGAGTATGTCTCAAGCATGTAACAATATCACCTCAACCATATGCAATCATGTACCATAAAGGGCCTCCAAGACATGCCCTAAGAATGTGCCATACCATCCAAGGTACAAGCCTCAAACAAATACATAAAAGACATGCCTTTACTCATGAAAACCTGAAGCATACTATCTCAGACACTGTAATAATTGTGTTGTACCATAAAACCTTGCTGCAACGTAACTAAGCAATATTTCCTTAGATTCATGACTCGCTCTTCTACTTCCTGCATATGTATGCAACCTGGCCTTCTTCAACCCGTGTATGTACACAACCTATCCTTCTGTAGCCCACATATAACCTCATAATTCTAGGGTTACCAGTTTTCTGCAACTCCAATACTTTCTCTCCTTCAGACATTCGTTTCCTTGGAATTGATACGTCAGATTCACTAATAGATTTTCCAAAAGATAAACCATAACATTCACAAGATATATATTCAATTTAGGTATGTGTGTTCTAAGGAGAGACTCTTTGAGGTGTATTTATACTAATGCTAGGTAACCTCATTCCTTATTTTAGGGGTTTCTTGTTGCATCCACTTTACCCTTTGACCAATACTTGTAATCAACTAGGGGCTTCTTGACCACTCTTCGGGTCTTCCAACTTTACAAGGCCATATCTCCCTAATGGTGAGGAACCACGTGGCGTTCTACATATCACTAGAAATAGTATGACAAGTATTATCCATCTATGAGTATCTTACCTACATTTGCATTGTCCTTCATGTCCATATTCCTCAACAAACTTCGCATTCCATAACCACACCTCCAAGGTTCATGTATACTTCATCAAATGTATACATCACATATGTTGACATCAAATAACTCACAATCAAACTCAATCATACAAATGATAAACAACTGTCCAACGATCTCTTCCACATCTATGGGGCTTCTGTAATTCTTCAAGGGTTGACATCAATCTCTAAGGGTTGACATCAATCTCCAAGATGACTCTCCAAGGGTTGACATCAATCTCCAAGATCACTCTCCAAGGGTTGAAATCAATGACAACCAACTATCCAACAATCTCCCCCTTTGGCATTGATGGAAACACCAACATTGATGGAAACACTTAGACATGGAAACACTCATGCTCATGCCCTTCTATGATCATTTCTCCTCATCAATGTCCTATCTCTCCCCTTTTAACATCAATGACAAAGGATATCTCCCCTTGGGGATTCTCCCCCTGTATTCATGCCTCTGTTCTTTCTCTTCCTCTTTGACCAAAGTTTAACTCCCCTATCGATATGTCTCCTCCTAACATTGTACCTACTCCGACCAATTATGGGAAAAATAATATCTCCCCCTACGGGTATGTCTCCATGTTTGTATGTTAATTATTTTCCTCTCTGGATCTCTCTCTCTCCAATGATTTGAATTCTCTGCAAGATATCGTGTAGATCAATATAAGTCTACATATATATGTTTCCTTTCCTCACTTCTAGTACTGCTTATTATCCATTGGTGCTTCCTCTTAAAACTCACTGAAATATATAAAAAGATTTCATTACTTGATTTATTCAATCAATTGCATGTTCACTTGACCAAACTATTCAATGATTTCCTTATGATGATATAGATTATGCTATTGTTTCCTCTTTTCTTGTTTTGTTGTGCCTTTCACTGCTTTTCCTTTCTATGACTAATTTATTCCATCGATTCCAATTGTAAATATGCTACCATGCATATGAACCGTGTTTCCTGTACCTGTTAAGCATCTCACGAATCCATCTTTGTCCTTATGTCACAAACCACTCATAACCCTTCTACTCAACTGTCCAAAATGCTAACCCATCTTTCATTGAACTATCATGAAGGTTTCACCTGAATATCCTACAATTGATGATCACATGTTCCTATTTATGAGACTGAATCAAATATGACCACTGATATGATCTATCTTCTCATCAAACTTTTCATGTCTGGAACAACCTGTATTGAAGATATCCCTGCCTAAGTACATATGTGAAATACTATCATAAACTTATTCTTGTGTAACTGCCAACTAATACCCGTGTGGGAACACTACTTCTCAATCTATCAACCTATTACTTTGTACTTCTACTATCTAACTACTCTAAGTGTATTTATTTTATCACTTCAAACTACTCAAAATATGGTTCTTTGATTTGTAGTAGCTATTGCATTGACCCCCCCATTCAATATTCATTTTTATTAGGAGTCTCCAATATAGGTGGCTTAAACAAATACCCGCTCCGATGCAGAGTAATCTGACTCTTCGTCTATAGACTCACTATCTCTCTAAAATCTAACTTCTTCCTTTCAGCTTGTGGATTGATGTCGCACTACAATTTCTGAAAGTACAATCTCTTGAACCTATTATTTATTCACTTGTTCTTCTTTTCTTTCTCGTACTAATAAAAATCTTGCGATCTTTGGGATCTGGTCTTTATTCACTAGTTCTTATTGTTTGCCATTTCTTCTCCAAATATTCTTATATCTGACATCCTCCTTTTTTCCTGTATATTTTTCTTGATCTCATACTATTTCCAATCCTGAGAGTATGACTTATGGGTGTTCTTCGTTTATCTGATCTTCCTTTACCTGTTCTTTTTTTCTTTTCCACACTTTCTTATATCCGGTATCAGTGTTCTCTTCCATAGAAGTATCCATCATGCTTCTACAATCACGATATATGTGACCATAATTGTGGAATTTGTAACATTCAATATTGTGTGGAGCCACATAAGTATTTCTTGTTTGAACATTTCTTCCATAAGCCCAGCAATCTGCAGCTTTATGTCCAAAGTTAGTACAATAAAAAAATGACCATAAAAGAAATTTACATACTTGGGAGTGAATGGTGTTCTTTGTGGTGTAGTCCTTATGAATTCCTTTCTTGGCTAATCATGATCATGATTGAAGCTTCTTTGTGTCTTGAATGTGGAGGATGTTCTTGAATATGCATCTCTATCATTTTTCTTTGATTCTGACTAACCATAATTCCTTCCCTTGAGTATTTTTGCATAACTCTTACTCTTTTCTTCATTCTTATTTTCTGGAAACTTAGAGTGCTTCTCTTCAAAATTCTCCAATGATGATGTGGATGTTTTTGTCTCTTCTTCGTTCTTGTTGAGCTTGACAATTTTTGGCTCTTAATGTGACAACTTCTTCTTCAAGCTTCTCAACCTCTTCTTCTTTCTTCATAATCTGAATCTTCGTTACTTTTTTTGTTTTCTTTGCTTCTTCAAGGAGATGATTTCCTTTTCAATTCTTCTCTCTTCTTGACCAAATTTGTCTTCAAGTTGATTTAGGTCCTTAGTTCTTTGCTTGAGATGATCTCTCAATATCTTCTCTCTCTTTTATGCTTCCTCCTTTTGTGTTACTATTTTGGCTTCCATGTACTGCTTTTGACTCTTGAGCATTTCTTCAATTTATTTGGCTTCTTTCAACTGATCCTATAAACCTGTAATAATATGATGTACTTATTCTGATATTTGAGGACTTTCCTTTAGCTTAATCAATTATTCTTTGAATAACTGGTTTTCCTTCTTTGCTTTTCTTATTTGAGTGAAGGTGTAGTTAAATTTTGCCTCAATATCCACCTCACACTCTTATTCTTTTGAGTCTGTCCGACATGATGAAATTTTTTCTTCTTGTCATGTACTTGTATCTTCTTTAGCATTCTCTTTCTCTGTGATGGAAAAATAATAGATATTGTGTAGCTTATCCCAAAGTTCTTTAGCTGAAGAGAATTTACCCACTTTGTCTTTTATTGAATCATATAGTCCTTCCAAAATGAAATCCATTGATATTTTGTTGTTCTTATTTAATTCCTTCTTGGCTGCAGTCTAAGGTTTCTTTGTACCATTGTATCCTGTCACAACTGATTTACAAATATCATACCCTTGTGCCTTTAAAAATGTTTTCATCCTTGAGCTCCAATACTCATACTTTAAACCAATTTGACCATCAAACATTGGTACTCCATTCACACTGCACTCCATGATCTACCTTCCAATGGTTAAATTGTTTCTTGAAGGAATCGAATCTGATACCAATTGTTGGAATACTGAGAGGGAGGGGGGGGAGGGGGGGGAATCAGTATGAGCACTTTATACCACTTTTTACCACAATATATTTTCTTTCACTTTAACAACAATGTTTAACAATTTATCATCAAGGTATCATCTATGTTTGTATTCAATATATCATGAGCATATAATCATAAGAAACATCACATCAACAAAATCACATCAAATACACAGTACACCGATATTTACATGGAAACCCAAATGGGACAAAACCACATAATTCTGTCTTATATATATCAATAATTCATTAATAGGAAGAAACAACTTCCAAATTCTCCAGCTGTAACTGGAAGGAGGCTCCAACCCCCAATTCTCAGGCTCCAACCTAAAGGAATATATAACTCCCTGAATTCTATGGCTCCAACTAGAAGGAGGCTACAACCCCCTAATTATCAGGCTCCAACCTGAAGGAAGATACAACTCCCCGATTCTATGGCTCCGACTGAAAGGAGGCTGCAACCCCCTTTCCTTGCCCCGTCCTACCACCTTGAAATATAAGTGTAGAACAATTGTCACTACCATAATCACTGCCACTGTCACTACCACTGTCATTGTCACTACCTCTATCACATCAACCTGTAACCTGTCACTGTCACTATATCCAACCTGTCATATCAACCTATCACTGGTCAACCTGTCCAACCTATAATTGTCACTGATACTCAACCAGATCCTCTCACATGGATCATACACCAAGGAAAACTCTCAACTAGATGTCCAGCATCACCAACACATGCCTCTACCAAGCATGTACCAATATCACCAGCATACCATCACAGGGTATGTGTCTCAACCATGTACCAAAGCATGCACAAAAAAATCAACCTGTGCCATACCAAGTATCAACCATGTACCACAACATGTACCACAACAAGTGCATCGACCATGTGCCAACCATGCACATCAACCATGTACATCAATCATGTACATCAACACGAGTGCCATACCATATATCATATACCATATACGATGAAACATATCTCAATTATATATCATATCACTCTCAATCATGCCATGTACCATAAGATAGGCCTCAAGTATATTCCAATATCACAAAGATGTGCCTCTAACAATGAACCATAACAACCATACACCAAGTACCAAGAGTATGTCTCAGGCATGTAACAATGTCACCTCAACCATATGAAATCATGTATCATCAAGGGCCTCCAAGAAATTCCTTAAGCATGTGACATACCATCTAATATACAAGCCTCAAGAAAATACATAAAAGACATACCATTAGTCATGAAAAATTGAAGCATACCATCTCAGACTCTGTAACAACTGTGCTCTACCATCAAACCTTGTTGCAACTTAACCAAGAAATATTTTTCCTCAAATCTGTGACTTTCTCTTATACTTCTCACGGATGTACGTGACCTGACCTTCTTCATCCCACGTATGTACGCGACCTGTCCTTCTACAACCCGCATATAACCTCAGAAAACTAGGGTTACCAGTTTTCTGCAATTCTGAAACTTTCACTCCTTCAGACCTTTGCTTCCTCATACTTGATACGTCATATTCAACCTCAGATTCACTAATAAATTTTCCAAAAGATAAACCATAATATTCACAATATAGATATTCAATGTAAGTGTGTGTGTTCTAAGGAGAGACTCTTTGAGGTGTATTTATACTAATGCTAGGTGACCTCTTTCCTTATTTTAGGGGTTTCTTGTTACACCCACTTTACCCTTAGACCAATAATTGTAACCAACTAGGGGCTTCTTGAACACTCTTCAAGGCTTCCAAGTTTACAAGGCCATATCTACCTAACTGTGAGGAACCATGTGGCGTTCTACATATCATCAGAAACGTCACGATGATTATTGTCGATATATGAGTATCCTACCTACATTTGCAGTGTCCTTCATGTCCATGATCCTTAAACAAAATTTGGGTTCCATAAACACACCTCTGGGGCTTCATGTAGACTTCATCAAATCTATCTGTCACATATGATGACATAAACTAACTCACAATCAAACTCGATCATACATATGATAACCAAATTCCCAACAATATTGTCCACATATCTAGGGCTTCCAGACTTTTCCAAGGGTTGACATCAATCTCCAAGATCACTCTCCAAGGGTTGAAATTAATGACAAACAATTTTCCAACATCTCTTCTTCACGATATCGTTCAATTATGGATCACCATTGATCCAGATTGCAGATCCAGTCTAGACTTTTGATTCTCACTTAGTTATAGTTCAACTCATGTCGTGGGCCACCATAGAACTCTGATAAGTCCAGAACCTTGCTTCCACATGTCATCTATTAAGTAGGGATCTAACATCATCCTAACATATCTCATTCTTGGCAGGGGAAGTCGATCTATAGACTCAAGATTTAATCTTCATTGTCAAAGGTTTTCCACGGAAACCACGTATCGTGGGACCTAGTGGCCATGTGTCACTTCCTAAATGGAATTTATTACGTCAGCATGACATATCTCATCATCAAGACCTCATAAATTTTAGGCCCTCTAATACTTTAAAATATCCATTGCCCGCAGTTCGCTGTAACGAGGACCGTTGATCTAAAGGCTTATCCCAAATCTAATCTATGTCATTGATTCCTTCCTCAATATATCATTGCCATTGATCTCTTGAAGTGGATAAGTCACCTTTCCTTTATCTTCCTTTCACCTTCTAACTCCTGATGCACTGTCATCTGTCAATCTGGCTATGGAATGGATGGCCAGATCTTACTCTCACCATCAGATATCGAGACTTCTAGAGAGTCCTTATAACTTTGATCCAACAACCAGGAGTTAAATGTGGGGCGATCCTATGATTATAAGTGATCCTTCCTTCACAATATATTTTGACATGATTTGGATCATTGATCCTTCCAATGATCAACAATCAACAACTATTGTAGGTTTTGTTGCGCACCAAACTTGTAACAAATAGACTCGACTCCTACCCACACACAACAACTCTTGAAACTCACACAAATGCCAACTCAATATATCATTCAATGATACACATAGGTGCCAAATAAACCCACAAATATTCTATTAGTGAATCTTTACAAAATTTATATAAGGTCCTTCTTGCCTTTATGTCCCGATTTAAATTTAATTAGCCTTTGTTAGACCTTTTGGACCACACTTGACCTCTTACACAATTAATATACCTATTTCTCACTCTATCTCTACATGCACTTTTTTTCCAATTCTCGAAGTATTACAAAATATACAACATAAGGATGAAACCTAAGTTCATTTCAGATCCTACTTAGACTCCACAAATTTTGCAACGATCTCTTAGATCCACAATATCCTCAAGAGATCATTGTAGGATCTCTTCTAGACCTCAAAACTCTTGAAATATTCTTTAACGAGACAGACCTATTTACAATGCATTCCAACCTTAACACAACTAATATAATATTATTAGAGTTTCTTAAAAACATAGGAAATTACAATAAAAATAAAGTATTAGGGAACCCACTCCCTTGGTAAACAAATACCCCTTAGGCCTAATCAACTAGGTTGATTTTGGAGGTCAAATTCTCCTGCATCATACTCCCAGGGTTAAAATATTTCATGAACTCTTGGTCATGTATATTCAAATATTGAATCCTCTAGGATCCCATACCTTATGTTGCAACTGTTCATTCCTTCATCTATGTTGTTGTTTCTCATTTACTCCATTGTCTTGTTGCATTATTTTCACCAACAACTTTTCAGGATCCCATACTTGGTTTTGTAGTACCCCATTTGCATTGTTGATACAACCCTACAAATTCAATTGCACTATGTTGCTGAATATATTTCTTACTTCAATATTCATTTTCTTAGGAACCTTCATCATCAACGTCCACATCTCACCAATCTCCATGTCTAGTCTATCTTCTTGCTGGTACTTGCTACTGCTCCTTGGATTAAATTTACTATTATTGCTTTCCATTGGTTGTTGCACCTCCCCCTCTTGCATAAGAGTTATAATAATCTTATTCAATTCTGGTTTGAATACCTCCTTTACAACCTATTGTTCATACCCTGCAACTTTATTCACCCTGATTTCTTTCAAGATAAATCTCTCTTCTTCCAGTTCTAATTTTGCATACTGAATATGCACTTTTTGATTTACTATCTTCTTCTCCAAGAATTCCAACTCCTCAGTAAAATTAACTTGAATTGAATTTATAAACTCTATGCAATATTCATCACCTATGTCCTTTTCCAGCCATTCCTCTAAGAGGTTCATCTCTTCCTCAAATTCTATGTCTCTTCCTTTTGACATAAGACTACCATTTATTAGTCCATTTGTTGGAATGTCCTTGAGCATGTCTTCATGAAGCAATTATCCATCTTCTGTGCTTGCATAATCTTTATGAGATGATATTGCTTCAACTTCCTTTAGAACAAAATTTGAGTTATGTCCTCCTTCAACTTCCTCTCTCTTTATGACAGCTTCAAATGAATGTCAATCTTCATAATTCCCGTGCCCTGCAACCATACAAAAATTATCAATTTTAAAAACATAAGACTCCATAGCCTCATTTGATACCTCTTTTAGCACATTCTCATGTTGATTTGGACTTTCCAAACAGTCCATGGGACTCTCAAAATGTCTCTTTTCTTCCTCGTCTTCATCATCAACCCCTTCTTCTCTCTCTTCTCCAAGGATTTATCCTTGCTCAAGTTCACAATAGTGAACTTCTTATTCTTCTTCCAAATACTTCTTCTCATATTCAACTACCCTGAGTTTTTCTTTATCCATCCAAGCACTCAACCCGTTCTTTCCCTTCTTCCTCAAATTCTCCTCTGTTATGAGGAAAACATTCATCCTATGCATCATTTTCTTCACAACAAAATGTAGAATATGCCACTTGACCTTCTTCTTCACATTCCAACCTTGCCTCTAGTATTTATAAAATTCTTGTAGCAACATCATTATTATACCGAGTCTTTCCTTCAACTCAACAATCTCTCTATCAAACTCCTCTTGACTCATCTTATTTCGGGAAACTGCTCTGACATTTTCCTTCTTCTAGCCATGGCTTCTCTACAAACCTATGACATGACTATAAATATTCATATTCATCTCTTCCTTTTGTGAAATTATCCTTGTCCATTATGAGCTGCATCAAGCCTCTGCAATATCAAGTTACTCCTTAACATGTTACAATACCTCACCAATATATCTATATGAACTTGGAATTTTGGTATCCTATTGGTTTTGTCTCTTAGAACCTCCTGAACTCCTCTGCTTCTAAACTTCAAAAGATGTAGGCTTCTGCACTCCACTCACTTCCTATAAGAACTGCACTGGTCCTCTTTTCTTCATCAATTTCCACAACTTCCCTACTATGATGGTCCTTCTACCATAAGATTATCTTTATCCTCTAATAGCTCCACATGATCTTCTTCCTCTGTAACATCTTCTCTTTATCCTATAAGAGCTCCACATGTTCTTCTTCCTCCGTCACAACTTCTTTGGTTGTAATAGCTTCTATCAACTCCTTCTCTTGATTCAATATACAATAAAAAAATGCATAACCATAGTTATCATCATAAAAATATTAAACCATTACCTGCAAGATCTACCTCCTGATATTTTCAACCAACATTTCTCCTTCGTTCCTTTGCTGGGATAGTCTTCAACTTGTAAGACTTCCACTATAACTAGGTCTCTATTTCACTGTTGAAACTATTCTTTGTCTACAGTTATCTTGTTGCAAATTCCATTGTTCTTTCCTTCCTTCAAGGTAGAATTAATCTCTATGCTCTATATTTTAAAAGAAAACTTACTCAAGAGCATACCTACTCTAAATTTATTCTTTCCAGAGAGCACAATTGTTCCTTGCAATCATTTGCAATTCCTTTGAATCGATTATGTAGGAAAATTTAAAATTCCTTATCTAATACTAATTGATAGCGACCTACCAGGTCTATTTCCCATAGGTTCAGAGTTATAAGTAACTTTGCTGTATCTTACCACACTCGAGTTGCTCTCGAATTCTTTATGCAGGCTCAAAATCCTATGTTGAAGATTCTGGACTACTCTATTCTCACACCAATCTATGTTTTGACACGAGACCATGGGATAAAACCATGGTATAATAATCTCCTTTAACGCCCTTGAAGCCCCTGATGGTAATCTCATTTATCTTTATAGGACCAAGTCTTATGACCTCAGTCTAAGCCCCGAGGACTTTGTTGATATGCATTGAATGTCCTTCGTAGATCTATTTTTCCAATCGATAGTTGGATCTAATTGTGTCGAAGAATCATTGAAATTTAGTTCACCATTGATCCATTCTAATGATCAATAGTGTATCTTCTAGTTCCACTACGCTACTCTGATGATGGTCATTTATCTATATTCTTCAACGAATGAATGCCACGTATAGCGGTCCCGGGACGTCAGGACTTCACTCCCTTTTCAACAACTAAAAAATATCGAAGGCCACGGTCTAAAATGACATGGATCGTTGATCCTGTTGGTGATCAATGATCACAATATATTCTTCACGATATTGTTCAACGTTGGCTCACCGTCGATTCGAATTGTGGATCCAGTCTGGACCGTTGATTATCATTTAGTTATAGTTCAACTCATGCCGTGGGCTACCAAGGAACTCTGATCAGTCTGGAACCTTGCTTCCACATGTCATCTACTAAGTGGGGCTCTTACGTCATCCTGATGTATCTCGATCTCGAAGGGTGTCTTCAATTTAGAGACTCAATATTTAATCTTCCCCGACAAAGGTTTTCCATGGAAACCATGTATCATGGGACCTAGTCTCCACATGTCACTTCCTAAATCGAAGTTCTTATGTTAGCATGATGTTTCGCGTCATCGGGACCTCATAAATTTTAATCCCTCCAATACTTTAAAAGCTTCATTTCTCGTGGTCCATCGTAATGAGGAACTTTGATATAGTGGTTATCCCAAATCTAATCTATGTCATTGATCTCTTGAAGTGGATAAGTCCCCTTTCCTTTATCTCCCTTTCACCTTCTAACTGTCGATGCAGTGTTGTCTGTTGATTTGGCTCTCCAATGGTCAGGACTTAACTGTGGGGTGTTCCTAGGATTATAAGTGATCCTTCCTTAACGATATAGTTTGATGTGATTTGGATTGTTGATCCTTCCAGTGATCAAAAATCAATGAATTTGTAGATTTAGATGCACACCAAACCAATAAAAACACACTCGGATCCTACCTGCACACAAAAACTCTTGAAATTCACACAAATTATAACTCAATATATCATTCAATGATACACATAGGTGCCAAATAAACCCATGAAGATTCTATTAATGAATTTGTACACAATTTATATAAGGTCCTTCTCACCTTTTTGGCTTGATTTACATTTAATTGGCCTTTGTTTTTCCTTTTGGGCTACACAACTAATGCACTTTTTATCCAATGCCCGAAGGCTTACAAAATATACAACACAAGGCTGAAACCTGGATTCGTCTTAGATCCTACTTAGACTCCAAAATTTTTGCAAGGATCTCTCAAATCCACAATATCCTCAAGATATCACCCTAGTATCTCTTCTAGACCTCACAACTCTCGAGATTTTCTTTAATAAGAAAAACCTAATTACAATTCATTCCAACCTTAACACAACTAATACAATCTTCTTAGAATTCCTTAAAAACATAATAAATTACAATTAAAATAAAGTATTAGGGAACCCGCTCCCTTGGTAAACAAAGACCCCTTACGCCTAATCAACTAGGTTGATTTTGGAGGTCAAATGCTCTTGCATCACTCTTCCTAGGAGTTGTGATACTAGCTTTCAAAATTTCTTCCACGCACCTTTCAATATTGGATTACATAAAATGTCATACTAATAGGGGTGCACCATTATGGGACCTTTGGTTTCAAATCAATAAAATGTTCATTCGCCTCTTTGATGGATGTTTTCATGTGTACATATCCTAAAAGACTATATCTTATACTTTTGAAGGTAGAGAGGCCTACAACACAAGTTTGTTGAGAAAGTATTTCCATACACATAGTATGAGTGATTCATGAATTAAAATGCTCCTTACTAAAGAAATTTTCTAGTCCATGTTCTAGATGCTTTTAGTTTGAATGTGCATGTGTTGCACAATGAAAGCTAAGTTGATCTTTCTTAACCAAGTATGCACTTGCACTTTGTTGCAATTGTTAAATTGTGGGGTATAATTGTGACCTTCATTTTAATGTTTAGATGCTCCTCTTCCCCCCTAAAATATTTGGTCATGGAATGAAGAATCATGGCATATTGGTCATTTTACTTGCACCAAGTACCTCATTTATTCTACATACTTCATTAAAATTTCCTCCAACTCTTCCTTAGTTGGAAAGAGTTGGACAAAGTGAGGAAAAACTTCTAATAATATAGTCGAAAAAAATATGCAAAAAGCAACAATCAATGCTACACTTATGCGAAAAAGGTCCAAGTCTTTAACTCCCATTTTACTAACTTTTGAAATATTCAATTAAAATGTGCATAAATGTCTAGTAGAGTCAGGTGTGTCATCTAATGTCATGCCATAATCCATGTGTAAAAAGACTAATGCTATCCCAACTAACTGTTCAACACACATCATTAAGCTTGATAGATGAAAAGTTAAAGTAACTGGTGAATTAAAGGATGTTCTCATCAGAATATCTTCTAATCCCAAATTTCACAAGGTTATATACATTGTTGTGGTTAATATTCTCGAAGAATATGGTCTCTTTCACAATAGAGATTGGTCTGAAAAATTTCAATGATATTTTTTATTATATTGGTCACACCTATGGCTTCCATGGAATGGGCAACCAAATAAGATCACGATTGATAGAAAACAATATATCAAACACACTGTTATTGATCTTGAAGCCACTAATGAACCATCATCTTTGGAATTCCTTATTTTTGGTAATTATGCTTTGGACTCTGACTTTGGTAACTTTTGTGATTATGTAGATTTCCACAGTTAGTCATGATGTTGGAGAATTTTTCTGGATGTAAATTGTGTATGAGGTTTCAAAACATCCAATGTTTCGATAACTTTGTTGTTTAATTTTCTAAAGAAATTGAAACATAGTGATGTAAATTGAATTTGCAAGAAGTTAATTGCCATGATATAGGAAGTACCACTAATTTTGTAAATAACTCAAATTCTAATTCTTCTAATAATCTAAGTTCATTGAAAAAAAATGGACTTTAAATACACCCTTGACATCTGGACTCTATTTTTAGATGGTTCCAAATATCAAGAGGGAGATAGAGCTTGTTGTTAGTTGATTGATGCAAGGGGTAAAAGTAATTTCGTTTCTTGTATATTAGAGTTTGATTGTACCAATAACATTGTAAAATATGAGGCACTTGTATAAGGTCTTAAAAAACCTATTGATCTAAAAATTGAAAATATCAAAGTGTTTAAAGATTCTAAGATTATAATGAGACAAATTAAAAATACAATACACTATAATTTGACACATCTAAATAATTACTAACATGAATTTCATAGGTTTATTGATAATTTTAATTCCTTTAGTATTGCAACTATCCCATGCTTTGAGAATCTGGTTATTGATTCGTTGACCGCTATATTTTCTATAGTCTCTCCATTAGAGTACTTTGAAGCTAGTAGATTCACGATTAAGTTTCTTTATAAACCCTCTATCCCAAATAACATCACTAATTGGAAAGTATTTGAGGGTGATAAACATATATTAAAATTTCTCACCAATGGGGATAACTTCAAGGATTTATATATTAACAATCATCAATTTCAAGAAATTGTAGAAGAGAGTAAATAATAATAAATCAAATTAAAACCACACACTATGCCTAAAGGTATTGTTAGTCCTTGTCATAGACATAGAGGGACTATAGCGATTGATAATTCGTTGACCTCACATTAGTTTGTCCTTTGACCAAAAATATTTTCATAATATCTATTGTTGGAGCTAGGGAAGTAAAAACATTGAATTTTATATAATAAAAAGTACCATATATGTAGTGACCTGACTGGATAACAGATTGGAGGTCTTATTGCCGGCTTCACTATTCCCAATGTTTTATATGTTAGCATATCCAAACTTTTTCATCCTCTACAGTCTTTTTGAATCATATAATTTTCTTATCCATTGCTTGAAGGTGGATTAATGCTAGTATTAGTTCGAATGTTTGTCTTAGAATTTTTCTGCTGCCATATTGAAATGTTTAGATATCCAAGCTTTATAGTGATCGATAATTCCAAATTTTATAACGTTGTTGCCACATGTATTTGTATTGAAATGTAATGACACTTTTTTTGAGATGCTTGAATAGGCCTGACAAATTAAATGTTTACATGACGCGAGGTCCTCCAACAGGCCTGACGGCTTAAATGTTTGCATACCGTGAGGTCCTTAGATAGCCTGACAACCTTAAATGTTTATCTAAATATGCTTCTCGGAGTACATTTTTCCTCGAAATTTTCCATACAATGTTGCAATGATTTTGCACAATATTTTTCTCCACTGCCATTTGAATAAGCATTGTATCTTTCATCCTTCTTCTAGTCTTGCAATGCAATTTCGTCATCATTGAAGCTACATACATTGTTTACTAGTTCGGTGAGTGCTTCTTCTTTGTTGGTTCATCGGTTGTTGCTTGTTGTTGTTGTTTGGTTCACAATTCGACCTACGCTTCTGCCCTTCATCATTTTGGAGTAAGTTTTCATGCCATAGTTTCATTTTCTATTCCTTCTTTGTTGTTCAGTGTTTTCAGTTTGCAAGTAAGATTTTTTTCTTATTTCTACTGGCATGCTCGTCATATGTTATCAGTTCCTTCTGTGCTTTGGTTGCAGTTTCGTAGTCATTGGAGATACATATGTTGTTTACTGGGTTGGTGGTTGTTGCTTGTTTGTTGGTTCGTTGGTTCCTGGTTGTGTTTGTTTGGCTCAAGTTTATGCTTTGGGGCCCTGAGGATATAGTTGGGTCTGTTCGTGCTTTCTCGTTGGTTTGGTGCTTGTTGTTTTCTTTTGTTTGATTCAGCTTTGTAGGGTTGGGGTACTGCACCAGTAGCTGGAGTTTTTTTTTGTTTTTTTGTATTGTTATTTTTTTTCCGGGTGCTTTACGGTGTTCAGCGCCTGCACCCACAGGTGGACATGTAGTTGTGTTATTTTCTTGTATGGAGAGGTCGATATATGTTCTGCTATGAGATTTTGTTGGTGCTTCAATGTTGACATGATAGAATATAGTTGCATGAAAAATAGTTCGAGAAGTACACGTGAAATTGCAATATCCATTGTTTTTTGTTAAAATAAAACATATACAGGCTACATTTATAAACCATGTATGGTGAAATGTGCCCATACGACAATACATGTTTTTTATCCTCTACACAGATTGGTGTGCCCATGATACAATTTGTCTTGTACTTGAGATATGATATGTACAACAAAGATTCTGCAAAATTATATTTCCAAGTCTGGAACGATATCTGGGTAGTTTGCCTCGAAGAACCAAAATCTTGTATCGTGGTCACAACAGTATGTGTAGAGGATAAAGAACATGTATTTCCATCGATGGAAGCATATCTAGATAATTTTCTGCGGAAAAACAAAAATCGTTTAGCTATGGCCATGCAATTTCGTAATATTTTGTGGCTTGTAATATATTTTGGGCAGGGAAAAAACATTACATATTTACAGCTATGGATAGAGAAGTGCAAAGGTTCATGCTTCTGCTTATATTTTAAATTATTAGTTGAGTCTCTTTTACTATATGTACATATTACTTGTTCTCCGGTGCATACCAGCTTCCATTCATGTTCATTGAATTTTGTGCGTTCCCACCTTCAAACAAGCAGAATAGATGGAGAAAACGACAGAGTCTTGACAGCATCGATTGAAGAGGAGATAGAAAGGTGCATGATTTCCTATCTTTTAGACTATTCGTTGAGTCTCTTTTATTGTATGTACATATTACTTGTTCTCCGGTGCATACCAGTTTCCATTCATGTTCATTGTATTTTGTGCGTTCCCACATTCAAACAAATAGAATAGCTGGAGAAAACAATGGAGTCTTGACTACATTGGTTGAAGAGGAGATAGAAAGATGCATGCTTGTACTATTATTTCATATTGCCTTGTTTTGTATTTCACGTATTGTCTGTATATGTGTTCACCTATTTTATTGTATGTAGATGTTGCATACCTTCCTACATAATAACTTATCTTCATTACATGTCTTCCTGCATACTAACCTACTTCATGTGCGTTGTATTTTCCCTGCATTGCTACATTTAAACAAACAAAATGGTTGGAGAGGACGATGGACTCTTTGGCAGGAATGTAGACGAAGAATTACAAAGGTGGATACTTGTACTCTTATTTCATATTCCAGTGTTCATTTTTTCATTTACTATATGTATATTTGTTGTGCTTGTTTTCTTGCTTTGCACCTTTTTTATTTTTTATTTTTTATTTTTTATTTTTTCTTTGTTCTTTTCTTCCTTCAAATATAATATCTTTATGCATATTCTCATGTGAATCGTATTCTGTTTGTTGTTACATTGGAATAAATAGAACTTTTTCTCTTTTTTACATGTCTGTCTTCATAATAAGTTGCCTTCATGTCCATTGCATATTTGTTGTTGCTAACTTGGAAGAAACAGGTTGGTTGGACAGGAAGATGAATTTTTTTGTGCAACAGTCGAAGGTTCTATGGGACAATATTCAGAAAGGTATACCAACTGTGTTGGTAAATTAAATAAATCGGGTGGGGGAATATAATATTATACTAGAAAATGATGTCTTGGCAGCAATGGGTCTTTTTTCCCTCCCTATTTCTACTTTTTCCATTTTGTATTGTCCCTTTTGTTTTCTAATTGGTCTTTCTGAAAATGCCTTGGTTCGTCAGTTGGCGGATGAACGGTTTCACATGTATGGTCACGCTTCTACCTTATTCCATACTTACCCACTTTGTCGATTGCGGGTGCCAGGCTGACAGGTTCAACATTGATCCCCTAGATTCCAGGGGTCCGTGATATACAGATTGCTCGTGGTGCCCCACCCTCACGCCCTGTTTACTGTTACACATTTTTCCAGTCAAAAAAATCAGATGCATACAAGTTTACGCTTGTTTAGTCCTTCTAATGGACAATATACAATGCATATACTTGTTATAATTATTTTGTAGTAGTCACCATTTTAATCAAGAAAACAATGAAGAGAATGGGGATAAAGATCTTATTTCCCCAAAACATACCTCCTCACTTAATAGCCACACGATGATTCAAATAATTTACACATGGTTCAACAAGAATGCATTAGGTGACCTTATTTGGTCCATATGATGTTCATCTACACATGCTTTCATCAGAAAAAGTTGGACTAGTGACATGGCCATGAGCAGTCAGTCATCTCAGACATCAACAGACCGACAAGGCCAAAGGTAAAGATGCATACGCTCTGCTCCTAGTATGTTTACCAAACAAATATCCTCAGCCATTTAATCATCTATGGCATGGTGAATATGTTGATGTCATCTGCAATACATGGTTTATAGTTCACAAGAAGTATCAAAAAGTACAAGCGAGACGCCGAAGATAGCACAGGTTCCGCAGACTAAGAGGTGTGGTTGCAAAAATCTGGCTCCATAGTTCATTGAAGCTATGCGTGTACTTGTAGATTTATGCCAATGAAACAATAATACAAAAAATATATATATATCCACACTATCATTCACTTTAGTTTTCCTATTCAAAAATTGTCACTAGGTCTAGCGTTGTAACACCAAATTACTATCAATAGAGGGCTTGAACAACCACCGAATTGGAAAAGTGTTCGTCGGGGACATAATGGTCATCTATAGCACCTACTTGGACAAGACAAACAAAACTAGATCCATTATGCATGCTGACATGACAGACAAGGAGGCCATGATGACAGTGACATTGACTATTCCTACACAAATTGTCCAGAAACATGCATAAAAGATATTGTTGGGTAATGGGATATCCATTACAAATTTTAATATATTGCCCAAAATAGTATATGACCGTGGTGATTGTGATTGGATTATTTCGCTCAACAAAACAAGTGTTGTGGAAAAAATTCTTGTTGTTTGTTCAACTTATCGTTTCATCCCGAATGCGACTATCAGTCGGCTTGCACAGAGCAGTGATATTTACCCAATCGGAACCATTGGCGCAACTGTCACACTGGCGAGAAAACTTGGCTCGCAACACATTCTTCATATAAAGGATGGAGAGTCGGACATCAACAAGGCAATGGTACAGCTTTCCATATCCAATTTTGTCCTTTACTTTTGTATGTGCATGTATCTCAAGTATGTTACACAAATATTGCATTGTTCCATGTTGCAGCTATAATTGTTCGATACCTAGTCAAATTTGTTTTCGTCAATGGAACAACAATTGCATAAAGGGAATTTTCCACTTATTCTCTTCAAAAATATAACAAAGAAAAGGGATGTTAGAGAAATGATCTTTCGCACAACCCAAGCAACGTTTGTAACAGAGTTGTGACCAGATATAGCACATGATCTGAATAAACTAGCTAGGTCTACAATTGTTGTGTGTATACATCCACAGAATCATCCTCACTTTGCTTATACAAATATCCTTAACCAAATTTATGTGGCTTGTTTTATTTATTTTATTTTATTTTAGGGGAGGGGATGCAATTGTGTATTATATTTTTCAATGTATTAATTCCTTTGCTCGTGTTCCCAGGTTAAATATTTTTTGGTTACAACGAATGCGTACTCGACCCCCTTTAAACTTGTATGTGCGAAATGAAACTCTCTTGCTTCTTCCTCCACTTTGATAAGTAATGATACGATTGATTGTCTGTGATGCGGTGAAAATGTCCATATATATATGGGCATTTCCTCAATGTTTCCATATGAACCATGGGCAACACAACCATGCATTGTACAGTTAGGCAGCCTCTGCTACAAAATGTGCTTCCTAAGTTGGCAGAGTTGTCGTATGAAAAATATATACAGAAAAAGGCAAGGAGTGTCTACATGCTACACGACTTTTGGATAATGAGGACAACACATTTACCTTAAATGAGGACAATGCAATTTTGCATATCGGCTGAAGAAGGAAAATGTATATATATATATATATCAAACTTTGTCAGGAAACGAAAATATCTCATGTGTCTCTGTAATATTTCTTCAACATCCAGATGAATGTTGGTTGGACTCGAGTACTTGAGATTGCATGCGCATAAGATTGTTCGGTCCAAAAATGGGAAGCATGGCAACAAACCCCATATATCCCATGGCCCTAGTTATTTTCTCCTGGGAACATATACTATATGTAAGAGAAAATGAATGACGTGACGTCTTTTCTTTGTATATCAAATTTTTTGATGCAAAGGTTGATGTGTCCTGCTGTATGGAACCTTGTGGTAACTTGATTGCGACCTGTTTGGAGTTTAGTTGGTTCTTGGTTGTATGCTTTGTCTGTCAATTTGTATATCACGAAAACTCCGAGTGTTGTTTGGAGGACACGGGATAATAGAATTGCAATTTTTTAGCCAGCTAGCCCGCAAATCCACCTGTCAATTTGTATGGCATTGTGACAAAAATGTAATATGTGGCTTGTTTTAGAATTTTTCCTTGATCGATGAACTTGGTAAAATCAATCTCCTGGAATAATTTGAAATCAATGAATATATACTATGCGAAGTCCAATTGTGCTATCATATCAAAAAGAGGCCCTTAAAATTCAAATTGGTCATTGTTATGCTTGCAGTGATAGAGTTTAAAAAAACTTTGTTTTGTTTCATTCATTTTTTTAAAAATAAGCGATTTAACATCCTTTGATAATTTTATGTAATTAAATTGTACACTATCAATATTTAATATTAAAAATTTAGTATTTGAAAATAACGTTTTATATAATGTTAGATAGGATGACCATCCGTAAACAATCGCAATCTTGATCCCGCCAGTCCTGGAGTTTGTCTGTCAATTTGTATATCACGAAACTCCGAGTGTTGTTTGGAGGACACGGGACAATAGAAGTGCAATGTTGAGCCAACCAGCTCGCAAGTCCGCTTGTCAATTTGTATATCACAGAAATTTGGGTGCTATTTGTAGGACACAGAACAATAGAGGCCCAATTTTGAGCATGAGAACCCGCGATCCAAAAAGTGGCTAAGTATGGAATGAGGGATTTGTGCATGCTCTATAAAATCGCACGTCCATACTATATAAAAGTACATATTTAGTATGTATTACTCGTTTCTCAAAAAATTTCTCAGTGCGGAAGTTGGCTGAGGCACGTGCTCATATTTCCACTTACTTTTATATCACCATCCCGGTCGACCGCTTCCCCGTTTCAAATTGTACAATTTATTTTTTCTAATAAAATTGTACAATATCAATGTTTAATATTAATAATTTAGTATTGAAAATAATGTATTTAGATAATGTTAAATAGTTGATAGGGATTACCATCTATAAACAATCAGAATCTTGAGCTCGCCAACCCTGGAGTCTATATGTCACTTTGTATATCATGGAACTTCTAGTGTTGATTGGAGGACATTGAACAATCGAAGTGCAATGTTGATCCAGCCAGCCCGCATGTCCACTTGTCAATTTGTATATCGTGGAATTCTTAGTTCTATTTGTTGGGCACAGAACAATACAGGCCCAATTTTGAGTCTGCTAGCTCGAGAACCCGTGATCCAAAAAGTGGCTAAGTATGGAATGTGGGATCCGTACATGATCTATAAAATCTCATGTCCATACTTTATAGAAGTGCATATTTAGTATGTATTACTCATTTTTCGGAAAAAATTTAGGTGCGGAAGTTAGCGGATTCACGTCTTCAGATTTCACTTACTTTTATATCACCAGCCCGACCGACCCCTTCCCTGTTTCATATTGTACAAAAAATTTTGCTCGCGGTTTTTCGAATAGGCGCGTTATCGGATAGGCAGGTTCAATATTGATAATTTTATGTAATTAAATTGTACAATATAAATATTTAATATTAATCATTTAGTATTTGAAAATAATGTTTTTTAGATAATGTTACATAGGATGACCATCCGTAAACATTCACAATCTTGAGCCCGCCAATCTTGGAGTTCGTCTATCAATTTGTATATCGCGGAACTTCGAGTGTTGTTTGGAGGACACGGGACAATAGAAGTGCAATGTTGAGCTAGCCAACCCACAAGTCCTCTTGTCAATTTGTATATCATGGAACTCTGGGTGCTATTTGTAGGACACAAAACAATAGAAGCCCATTTTTCAGCCCACTAGCCCGAGAACCTGCGATCCAAAAAGTGGCTAAGTATGGAATGAGGTATTTGTACATGCTCTATAAAATCTCATGTCCATACTTTATAAAAGTACATATTTAGTATGTATTACTCGTTTCCTCCGAGTGTTGTTTAGAAGACACGAAACAATAGAATTGCAATGTTGAGCTAGCCAGTCCGCAAGTCTGCCTGTCAATTTGTATATCGTGGAACTCTAGGTGCTATTTGTAGGTTACAGAGTAATAGAGGTCCAATTTTGAGCCCGCCCGCCCGAGAACCCGCAATCCAAAAAGTGGCCAAGTATGGAATGTGAGATCTGTACATGCTCTATAAAAATCTCATGTCCATACTTTATAAGAGTACATATTTAGTATGTGTTACTCATTTTTCAGATAATTTCTAGGTGCAAAAGTTGGCGGATTCACGTCTTCACATTTCACTTGCTTTTATATCACCATCCCGATGGACCGCTTCCCCATTTCATATTGTAATAAACGAATATAAACTACCCAAAGTCCAATTGTGCTATCATATCAACATGAGAGCCTTAAAATTCAAATAGCTCGCAAGTTCGCTTGTCAATTTGTATATCGCAGAACTTTGGGTGCTATTTGTAGGGCATGGAACAATAGAGGCCCAATTTTGAGCCCGCTAGCCCAAGAACCCGCCATCCAAAAAGTGGCTAAGTATGGAATGAGGGATCCGTACATGCTCTATAGAGTCTCATGTTCATACTTTATAAAAGTACATATTTAGTATGTATTACTCGTTTTTCGAAAAATTTCTAGGTGCGGAAGTTGGAAGATACGCATGTTTAGATTTCCACCCACTTTTATATCACCATCCCGAGAGATCTCTTCCCCGTTTCATATTGTACAAAATTTTTGGAACGCGAGTTCCCGAATACGTGGGTTTTTCTTTTAAATAAGATATTTAACATCCTTTAATAATTTTATGTAATTAAATTGTACAATATCAATATTTTATATCAATACTTCAATATTAAAAATAATGTTTTTTAGGTAGTGTTAGATAGTTGATAGGAATCACCATCCGTAAAAAATCACAATCTTGACCCTGCCAGCCCTGTAGTTCGTCTGTCAATTTGTACATCATGGAACTCCGAGTATTGTTTGGAGGACACAGAACAATAGAAGTGTAATGTTGAGCCAGCCAGCCTGCAAGTCCCCCTATCAATTTTTATATCACGAAACTCTTGGATGCTATTTGTAGGACACACAATCTTGAGGCCGCCAGCCCTGGAGTCCATCTGTCAATTTTTTCGTAAACAATCGCAATCTTGAGGTCGACAACCCTGGAGTCCATTTGACAATTTGTATATTGTATAACTCCAACTACTGTTTGGATGAAACAAAACAATAGGAGTGCAATGTTGAGCCAACCATCCCACAGGTCCACTTGTCAATTTGTATAACATAGAATTCTGGGTGCTATTTGTAGGACACAAAACAATAGAGGCCCAATTTTGAGCCCGCTAGCCCAAGAACCCGTGATCCAAAAAGTGCCTAGGTATGGAATGCGAGATCTGTACATGCTGTATAAAATCTAATGTCCATATTTTTATAAACGTACATATTAAGTATGTATTACTCATTTTTTCGAAAAAATTCTTGTTGTGGAAGTTGGCGGATTCACGTCTTCAGATTTCAGTTACTTTTATATCACCAGCCCGACCGACCGCTTTCCCATTTCATATTCTACAAACTTTTTTGTCTAGTTAAATTATACAGTATTGATATTTAATATTAATATTTTAGTATTGAAAATAATGTTTTTAGATAATGTTAGATAGTTGATAGGGATTACCATCCGTAAACAAGCACAATATTGAGGCCGTCATCCTTGAAGTTTGTCTGTCAATATGTATATCGTGGAATTCCGAGTGTTGTTTGGAGGACACAGAACAATAGGAGTACAATGTTGAGCCAACCAACCCGTAGGTCCGCCTGTCAATTTGTATAACGCAGAATTATGGGTGCTATTTGTAGGGCACAAAACAATAGATGCCCAATTTTGAGGCCGCCAGCCCGAGAACCCGTGATCCAAAAAGTGGCTAGATATCATCTCAAGGCTACTTGATTCGATAGGAAAACGTAGTTCAATTATTAATAAATAAACTATAAAGTAAAATTAATGATATATATCCTATAATATTAATATTAAATATCGTATTCATTATTAATATGTGATAATGTTTTGTTAAATTAAAATTTAAATAATTGTTTATACTATTCTTTAAGTAAAAAGTGTTATAGCATTATATAAATTACTATAAATCTTGGTACAATGTTATAATATTCTATAAATTACTAAATCTCATGTTGCGGTCGGTCAGACTCGTGATACATAAGCATGACTATAAATGTGAACCCGTGAGTCCGCCAACCCGCTCACCATGTCACGTTTATTTTATTCTACTATATTTTTATACATATATGACAAAATTGTTGGGTGCAAAATGTATATGACAGAAGTGTTGGGTGAAAAATGTGTATCACGGAATTGTTGGGTGAAAAATATATATGACGGGAGTGTTGGGTGCAAGATGTATATCACAGAACACGTCGGACATGAAAAATGAAAAATAAAAAAAATATATGAATAATTAATTGAATAAAATTTAACAAAACATTATTCATATTATTAATGTTAGAATAAGCATATAACATTAATCACTAATTAATTTTATATCAATTATGATGTTTAAGTAAATTTTATGTACTGTTAGTTTCACCGCAAATATAACAACGCTGAATTTGAATTTTAATGTCCTCTCGTTCATATGATTGTTCCATTAGACTTCGCATAGTATATATTATTTTATTTCAAATTGTTTTCTAATTTGTAGATCGCGGAAGTCAAAGTGTTGTTTGCAGGTGGCAGAACAATGGAAACGCAATATTGAATCCGCCTATCTGGTAACTCGCCTATTTGGAAAAATGCGAGCCAAAATTTTTGTACAATATGAAATAGGGAAGCGGTCGGTTGAGCTGGTGATATAAAAGTAACTGAAATCTGAAGATGTGAATCCGCCAACTTCCGCACCTAGAATTTTTTTGAAAAATGAGTAATAAATCTTGGTACAATGTTATAATATTCTATAAATTACTAAATCTCATGTCACGGTTGGTCAAACTCGTGATACATAAGCATGACTATAAATGTGAACCCGCTAGTCCACCAACCCGCGAGTCCGAAATTGTTGGGTGAAAAATGTATATGACAGAAGTGTTGGGTGAAAATATCATAGAACAAGCAGGACATGAAAAATGAAAAATAAAAATAAATATGAATAATTAATTGAATAAAATTTAACAAAACGTTATCACATATTTAATATTATTAATATACTTAATATAATAATTAATATATAATGTTTTTAATATACTTGAAAATAATGTTTTTAGATAATGTTAAATAGTTGATAGGGATTACCATCCATAAACAAGCGCAATCTTGAGGCCGCCAGCCTTGGAGTCCGTCTGTCAATATGTATATCGCGGAACTCTGAGTGTTGTTTAGAGGACACAAAACAATAGGAGTGTGATGTTGAGCTAGCCAGCCCGTAGGTCTGCCTATCAATTTGTATAACACAGAATTTAGGGTGCTATTTGTAGGGCACGAAACAATAGAGGCCCAATTTTGAGCCCACCAGCCTCAGAACCCGCGATCCAAAAAGTGGCTAGGTATCATCTCAAGGCTACTTGATTCGATAGGAAAACGTAGTTCAATTATTAATAAATAAACTATAAAGTAAAATTAATGATATATATCCTATAATATTAATATTAAATATCGTATTCATTATTAATATGTAATAATGTTTTGTTAAATTTTATTCAATTAATTATTCATATTTATTTTTATTTTTCATTTTTCATGTCCTGCTTGTTCCGTGATATACATTTTGCACCCACCACTTCCGTCATATACATTTTGCACCCAAAAATTCTGGACGTGTGGGTTGGCGGACTAGCGGGTTCACATTTATAGTCATGCTTATGTATCATGAGTCTGACCGACCGTGACAGAAGATTTAGTAATTTATAGAATATTAAGATTGTACCAAGATTTCTTACTCGTTTTTCGGAAAATTTCTAGGTGCGAAAGTTGGCGGATTCACATCTTCATATTTCACATACTTTTATATCACCAGCCTGGCCGACCACTTCCCCATTTCATATTGTACAAAAATTTTGGCTCACGGTTTTCCAAATAGGTGATTTACCGAATAAGCGATTTCAATATTGTGTTTCCATTGTTTTGTCGCCTGCAAAAAACACTTTGACTTTTGCGATCTACAAATTAGCAAACAATTTGAAATAAAATAATATATACTATGTGAATTCTAATTGAACAATCATATGAACGAGAGGACATTAAAATTAAAATTCACTATTGTTATATTTGCGGTGAAGCTAACAGTACATAAACTTTACTAAAACATCCAAAAAAATTATTTTCTTGTAACTTTTCGATGCTTCTCTTATAAAAACAGATCCTGGAAACTATAAACATCGCTCGTTGTATCTATTCCTTGATTGAAGAACCTGTTAACATGTTTAATGCACTCCATAATTACTGTTAAGACTATCAATGGTGCTTTCTTACAACAATTCCTACTTCCAAAAAATGCCATCCACTTTCTCTTTTCCCTCTTCTTTCCCTTTCTTATTCGTTTTTTCGGAAAATGTCTAGGTGTGGGATTTGGTGGATTCACGTATTTATATTTCCATTGTTACTTTTATATCACCATCCCGACCGACTACTTCCCCATTTCATATTGAACAAAAATTTTGAATCGCGGGTTCCTGCATAGGCGGGTATATCTTCTAGCCCTTTTTTTGTAACCCGCTCGACCGCTTTCCATAGTTGGGAATTTCTTGGAATCTGTTTTGCGAGTTGGCGGGTGGGAGAAATGTACAATGTTTGGTTGTAATTCTCCATCCCCGCTAACTTCATACTTATTTCCAGATGTGCAATTATTAAGCTATAATGTTAGAAGATTTTCCATTACTACGAATTAAACCAAGATTTGCGGAGAAGAGTGTTATCCTTTCCAAGTATTCATTTCAAACATGATGCAACATGTTTCGTGCGCCGGCTGGTTGGCACCTTTAAGAAATCTCTAATTCTTAATCTCTCTTCGTCGTCACTGCCACCTTCGCACTTTTTTCTAAATATGCAATTAGTGAGATTTAATGGTAACAACTCATTCCACATGAACCCTCGAGATTGTCATTGATCAACGAAAGGCTCGAGGAGATATTCCATTGATACGCATTAAACCATAATTTGTTGGTGGTTATATTATCCCTCCCCAATTTTCGTTTCAAACATCGTCTGGAGAAAACGGAAAATTATCGTTAACTTGTGGCAGGAGTTCTATCTAGATACATTAAACACATTCGGGCATAATGGTCATAGGTTCCAGTATTCCAGGGCATATTCTTACTACTCATCTCCCTCCTCCCAGGAGAAAAAAAGGAGATGGTCCCTTGGTACACTGAGAGAGATATTTCAAGCCAAAGAATTCCAAGGAAACCCTGCCTGCTTAGAGAACATGCCCAGTTGCATTGATGGCTGGCGTAGAGGTTGATCTCATGGATTCCGAGCCGGAAGAAGATGATCTAATGGATGATGATACAACAATGGACAATGGCAATGTAGAGACTTTTCCCACTCCTGTGCCCAAATTGAAATCAACCATAATGGGTGGAACTTCCCGTCTCAGTGATGGCGGTCTTGACAATACAAAAAGGAGTTTTAGAAAATAAACCAATGTTGAATGCAGTAGCCACTTTGTATCTTGAAAGTAGGAATTCCAAAGGTCCAAATTAGTCTGTTCTGGGCAGAAGAATTTCACTGTAAGGAAATGATACGTTGATTCTCCCAGAGATATATTTCAAGACAAAAAAATATTCAATTGCGGGACTAGTGTCCTGTTCTCTGGATATACAATTAACATCTTCAGGAATGAGGATCATAACTCCCACTGGTGCAAGGCATATTTCTACTAGTCATATCCTTCCACCCAGAATGGACTAATTTGGGCCTCTGAAATTGCACATGCAACCTGTGTCCCTGAAGTTTTTTTGACTGTGCAGAGGTGGTTTCTAGTTGTCTCCTAACTTTCACTTAAGGGCTACTCCATTTTCCCTGCAACGTTTTTCATGTTCTGCCTCATGGGAAGCTTGTGAAAAATATAAATTTTACCACAAGATGATTCATCGAGGAGAAAACTACAAGGATCCTTCATATTGCGGATCCCATTCTTGTATTTGTGGAAGATATGTTCAATGTTTTGGCCCGAATAACTAGGTCCAATTTCTAAGGATAGATGTACAATACTCGATGTTTTTTTTTTTTAATGGATTTGGTGTTAAAAAAAATTGCCTTGGAGTGTTTGTTGCTGGTTCTTTTCTGTATTTAACGTCTCTTCTCATCGATATGGTTCGGTGGTCTCGTAGTTCTTCGATATTGTATTTATTTAGGTAATTTGTTCTAATATGGAGCATCTAACAATTATATGACAATGTACTATGTCAATCCACCAGGATTTTATGCAAACAAAAAATGGACTACACACAGTTTTAAACCAACTTTCAATTCTATTCGAAATGCAAAGAGAACATAGCAATACGAAAGTACAATGTTGCAACAAAATCGTCATTCTTGTTTCTAGACATGCAATTATTAAGTTTGAATGCCAACAACTCATAATGCGAGAAGTTTAATACTTAATTTAATATGTTACATTCATGGAAGAATGTATCAAGAACACACTTACACCCACATGTTGCAATAAAATATAATCTTCAACAAAGCATTTGCTGACAATTAGTAGAAAACGAATTTTAATACTTAAGTTAATATGTTACAGTCATGGAAGAATGTATCAAGAACACACTTGCATCCACATGTTACAATAAAATCTAATCTTCAACAAAGCATTTGTTGACAATTAGTAGAATATGATGGTTTTGCAACAATCGGGCTTGTTTGAAACCAATTTGCGCTTACGAAAATTTCCCTCCGCCTTTCTATTTTCCCACTCTTTTATCCCCTATAGTTTCTCTTCCTAGTTACTTAATCAATTTTTTTTCTGAAAATTCCTTGCTGCGCGGGTTGGCGGATTCACGTGTTTCAACCGAGTGCTTCCCCTTTGTCTAAATTGGGCCTCAATTGTTCTGTGTCCTACAAGTAGCACCCAAAGTTCCATGATATACAAATTGAATGGTGGACTTGCACGCTGGCTCGCTCAACATTGCACTTTTGTTTTTTCGTGACCTCTAAACAACATTCGGAGCTTCGCGATATACAAATTGACACACTGGCTCTAGGACTGGTAGGCTCAAGACTGCCATTGTTTACGGATGAAACATTTCTAAAACGAGCCACATACTACATTTGCATCACATAAGTTATATTAAAGGGAAAATATTTCCTCTATAGTTCCATGTCGTACAAACAACACCTAGAGTTCTGCACTATACAAATTGACAGCCGGACTTGCGGGCTAGCTGGCTAAAAAACTGACTCGGAGTTCCACGATATACAAATTGACACACAAAGCATACAACCAAGACCGTATTACTAGTCGTTGTTTTCTATGCCCGCCAACTTCGCACTTGTTTCCAAGTATATATATTGGAAGGAAATGGGATATCTGTTACAGATGTGAATATATTGGCCCTTCTTTTCTGTCTTCTATACTTGGCCAAATATTTGTTTCTCTTTTCCCTTAACTTTATCTTTCTCATCACTTATTCATTTTTTCGAAAATGTCAGGTTGCACGCATGGGCGGACTTGCGAGTTCAGGGTTGCACTCATGCTCTTATATCATGACACCAACCAATCGCTTCCCCATTCCATACCCAAAAATTTCTCCGACCGTGGATTCCCTGTAGGCTGGCTCTAGATTAGACTTCTATTGTTCCATGACCTACGAACAATACCGTCACTTCTCTGATATAAAAATTTACAACCGAACTCGGATCACACCATCTTCCGTATTAAGGTCTACCTATCATGCCCTCTTCCATGGTACACATTTTTCACTGAAAACTTCCGAGACATATAATTTAACCGTCGGGTCCGCGCGTCTTATGTTGAACTATTATCACCCCATTTTGAAGCATGTATGTCCGCTTTCCATACTTCTCCATTTCTTCGAATTTCTTTCGTGTATCATCTGTTTGGTGAGTTCAATAAATATCCAGTTCCTAATCATTTTTTCCTATGCCCACACCCTTTTGTATGCAGGAGCATCACTCCACCTCAGCGAATGCGCCAGCACACAAACACGCAATGGAGAAGGGGAGAGGCATTAAACCTCCCATTGTTTTTTTTAATTTGAAAATAATCCTATATGGATTTTTGTGTTGTAAGGTTGTAAATGTCTAGACATGCCTTTGTACAGGTAGTGGTTGGATTTCATTTAAAATGTTGCTTGTAGCAGGCCCAGATCGTAGTCAGGTCTGGGTAAACATTTATGAAAACTTCAATTTAATAGATGAGGTTAGGTGAGAGAGGACGAGCTCGCAGAGCCCCTCTTTTGTAAGGAGATCTTGTATCAGATTTCATAAGGCAGATAGGGCCGAGAAGGTAGAAAAGGAAGATAGAAAAATAGACAGAGGAAGGTAGATAGACCTTAGGAGGAGAAATAGTTCTGAGAGAGAGAGCTAGAGAGAACTAAGACTTGTTATAGTCCAGTCATTGTAAATCATCTGTATATATACACAGTGATAATAGAAGAGCAATTTTTCATGCATCTTGTCGTTCATGTGTTTATCATTCTGGGTTCATTAGGCTTTGAATGACTGCACAACAGAACATTAGAGGTTTTTTAGATAGCACAAGGAATGCGCATCTGAAGTCTGTGGAGTCAGATCGAACGTGCCAGGAGGGAACACCATAGCGATATTTAACTCAAAGGAAGTCTCAAGGTTGTTGAACACCTTGGAGGCGAGACTGTGCAGAGGAGGGAATAGGGAGAGAGACAAAACTATTGAAGGTTTTGTAGAGCTCTGTCAGGAAGACAACGAGTGTGTGAAAAGAGTGCAGAAGAAGAACTCTATTTCAAGTTCAGAGATAAGGGAAGTGTCTAGGGGAAGACACTCAAAGAGTTGTTGAATACTCTGTAGGTTCAATAAGGTGTGCTTGAGCAGAATTTGCCAGGAGGGCACTTGTATCCCATCAAGGAGAGAAAGGGATAGAGACGTTTGAGGTCTCAGCAGTTGAAGATAAAGGAGGATGAAGACTTGTGCAAGGATTGCACCAGGCCAACACTCGGATGAAGTGTTGAAAGATAGCCATCAGGAGGCTAGTCAAGCACAAGGAGTGCGTGCAAAGAGAACTTATTTCAAGTTCCAAGCTCAGACGCTTGAGAAGAGAAGTGTAACAGGAGGAGCACCAAAAGTATTCTAAGGAATCAGAGGGTCGAGCCACTTAGATCTGAGTTAGTTCGAAAAGATCAGGAGGGATAGAGGAATTTGAGACCCAAAGTCACGGGACTCGAAGGAAGAATATCGAAGGCCGAGACCTTCAAAGCATCGAAATATTCCAAGACTAGGAAGAAATCCAAAGCTCAGGAAGAGGAGAAACAATTGTCGTTAGATCAATTGTAGAATAGAGATATGGACCTTTGGAACCCGCATCTATACAATGAAGAACGTGCACAGGAGGATATCAAATCTGGGCCGTCAGATATGAGCGTGTGGGCCAACAACCATTGGATCCGAAGGAAGACTCACGAGGCTTAATCCTTTGTGTATGTAGGAGGGTGGACTATGTGAAGTCCCGAGTTCTGAAATCAATTGGAACCATCCATCGTCAGAGGAAAAGTGGTAGTAGATCCAGTGTGTACGTGGAATAGGACATCGAGAGGTCAAAAGGAAGATGAGGAGAAAACTTGCAATAGGAAAAATCATTCTGGACCATTGTATCCGGGGTGACATGTGGCAGAGATCCACACACATCATAATATTGGGCATCAGGAGAACAAAGGTGAAGACATGAGCGAATACTCAAGGAGATGGGAGCTGAAACTATCCTAGCTATCCATCAAGAAAGGACGGGTGGCGAGAGATCAACGTTTCGCTGACTCAGGACTCAGATAAGTCAAAGGGTAGAGTTGTTTGAACTCCCGAATCACAAAATCATGATTCAATCATAGCCGTCAGATCATGAGGAATTGTGGGTCGTTGATCTGACGCACATGAATATCAGGAAATCGGGAGCCAGGGAATAGAGGTGATCAGCCTTTCCAACTTCGCAAAACGTGAAGTCCCGATTCACGAGAGAAGGATCTGAACCATTGGATCTTGGAGCGCCATGAGCCATTGATCCAGCGTGGGAGAATTTTGGGGTTTCGGAGATCGGGATATCTGAGGAGAGAGATCTTTTGACCTCGTCAAACGTAGACTCGTGAAATCATTTCAATCGTCATATCACAAAGGATTTGAGACATTGATTCGAGCTCAGGAATATCGACATTTTAGACATTGGGGAACGCAGAGGCTAGATTCACGGAAGTTCACGATATGTGAACTCGCGAAATAACCAGGACCGTCAGATCTAGGAGGATTTGGGCCGTCATATCTGGAGCTATCGACATTTCAGGAATCGGGAGATTTGTGGTAAGAAGTCTTTCGACTTCGTGAAACGCGAAGTCCTGAAGCGCTCGAGGTTACACCCCAGGTCGTAGCGAATGGTTTCATGAGAGGAGATAAGGGAGGAACTAAAGAACCATTGTCCCTTTTCGGGTATCAAGGATTGAAGAAGTCGTGGACTCAACATTAGGATTTTCGAGTTCGCGAAATCCAACGCACCCTTTCGGGGTTGAAATTGTGGTCACGAGGAGGGAAGATTGACGCCTAGCACCTGTTCGCATGGGTGTGATTTCATAAAGGACCTATGGATTTTTTAGTAAAGGTTCTAGCAGGAACCCAAAGAGTTGTTGCAACTCGAGGAGAAGAATGATCCAGTGACCGAGAGGTCGGAAGATGCTACTGAGGTAGGGGGGTTGCATCATGTGGTATCGGAGGTTGATCTTCGTCTGTAGAATTCAGGTGAAGGAGATGAAGGAGATGGTTTGACTACATCGAGTAGTACCAGGAGATGAAATTTTTATTGCAGGTAGCAGGAAAAGGGAGAGACGGTGACAAGAGATACTATGATACCATTAGGTGGTATCGGAGCTCAGATTGTTTGATTTTTGCAGTAGAGAGTAGATGAAGAAAATAATCTGATACACACCATTAGGTGGTATCAGAGCTCAGAATTGATATCTGTAGGCAACAAAGGTAATCAGAAGACCGAGCCTTGCTTACAAACAACAGACAAATGAGAGACAGTGAATGGAGATTACCTAATAAAATCAGGTGGTATCATAAATAGGAGTTTGCATGTAGACAATAGGTGAAAGGAGGGAAGATTATTGATGTTCTATGAGAAAGTTGTTGCATGGATGCAACAACAAAATTTTAAACAGTCGGGTGAGTTGTAAGAGAAGTTGGAGATGCTCTTGGATGAAGAGTAATCCATAGAATTTTCAAGAGAGTAGGTAGAAGAAGAATATGGCTACTGAAGGCCATGGACATGGTCGAAGAGAAGGACGCAAGAAGAAATGCAATCCAGAGATGGATTCGTAGTTCAATCAGATAAAATCACAAATGGAGGAGCTTGGATTTAAAATGCAGCAGGATGCAAAAGTGCATTGGGTGTATGAGTGGCCCATGAAGAAGAAGGCGAAGTGGCCAGTAAAGAAATTGTTGGCCAGAGGACAGTGAAGGCTGATGAGAAGGTAGCTAAGGAATACTGAAAAACTCAGTGACACGAAGGAAGAACTGATTCACATCTGTGAACTAGAGACTGGGAGAAATCTCATGGATGAGGAGGAGAAGAGGTTAGATGAAGATCTCATAAACTGCCAAGTGCGTAGAAATGGACTTTCAAGTTGCCAGGTGGGCAATGGAAAGAGATCAGATGGAGGTATTGTATACTGCCAAGGAAGCAGTGATGAAAGTTTAGATTTCCAAGTGGGAAAGAAGATGGGATCGGTTGATCTCATAGACTGCCAGGTGGGTAGTAGAGGATCTCGAAATTGCCAGGTGGGCAGGGGGAAAAGAATGAGACTTTCTGAAAGTCTCGGGAGATCAAAAGTTATTTCAAGCTAGTAAATAGTGATGATAGATTCATGTGGATTTGCAAACCATGTGAATGAAGACGATGAGAATTTAAATACTTCCATCACGGAGGAGAGTTAGAGGAGAATTTTGATTATTAGGGAAATTCATATATTCCTACCAGATAGCCTAATTGAGCTCGAAGCATGTGTTGCAGATACAACATCAGAAGAAGGACAGAAAACGGTGTTTTTCATGATGAACGAACAGATATCAGAAGCTTCCCAAGGAGAAGAGGAATAAATGGAGCAGACAATGATGTCTACCCGAGCAGAATAAGATAATCATTCGGAAGAACGAGTCAAGATTTTCAACTAGGAAGATGAACAAGAAATGACTGTAGCAATGGAGTTTGCAGCAGAAGAGGAAGAAGACAACATAGACTTTGTTGATCTGTATGAAGAACTGGAATCCCTAGAGTGATGGGTAATGGTGAAAATATTGTGCATCCAATAGGTCAAGTTGGAAATAGATGGAGGAGCATACCAGGTAGAGGAACGGTTGGAGGGAGTTGGAGATATGCCAACACAAGAGGAGTTGACAGAAGCTAATCTATTGGAAGAGAAAGTTGAGAAACAACTTGGTGATGAGACTATGGAATTGAAATCTACAGCAGAGTGGAACCTCGATGCCACAAAGGGAGATAAAAATAGCAAGGGGGACCAAGATGATCCACCCATTGATAAAGAAGAGATGCAGCAGAGAAGACTACATAAGAAGAGCCAGCCAATGGAGCAGCTGGATAGAGTAATAGAAGAGATCAGGAAGTTGATGTTGAGGTCAGGAGAAGTGGTCAGTAGAGGAGAGCTGAACAAAAGAGAGCCTGCCATAGCAGCATGGAAGAAGAAGAAGAATATGCAGAAGCAGCAGCAACGTAGATCGAGAGGAGCAAGAGGACAACTCCAGAAGAGAATTTGGGATCCAAGTGGATTTCAACACTGGAGAAGAGGAGCTCATGAGCATGAGTGCATGTTTTTCCTAGCAGAGGAGTATGATGCAGGAGGATCGCTCCACCTCAGTGAATGTTCCATAACGCAAACACGCAATGAAGAAGGCGAGAGGCATTAAACCTCCCATTTTTTTTTTAATTTGAAAATAATCCTATACGGATTTTTGTGTTGTAAGGTTGTAAATGTTGGGTCATGCCTTTGTACAGGTGGTGGTTGGATTTCATTTAAAATGTTTCTTGTAGCAAGCCCAGATCGTAATCAGGTCTGGGTAAACATTTATGAAAACTTCAATGTAATAGATGAGGTTAGGTGAGAGAGGACGAGCTCGCAGAGCCCCTCTTTTGTAAGGAGATCTTGTATCAGATTTCATAAGTCAGATAGGGCTGAGAAGGCAGAAAAGGCAGATAGATAAATAGACAGAGGAAGGTAGAGAGACCTTAGGAGGAGAAATAGTTCTGAGAGAGAGATCTAGAGAGAACTAAGACTTGTTATAGTCTAGTCTTTGTAAATCATCTATATAGATACACAGTGATAATATAAGAGTCATTTTTCCTCCATATTGTTGTTCATATGTTTATAATTCATGAATGCATGTTGTATATGTATGATAACTTTCATTTATAGTAGGAAGATAGATTTCAATTATCTTCATTGATTTTATTGTATCATTCTGGGTTCATTAGGCTGTGCAGGAGTGCACAACAGAACATCAGAGGTTATGTAGCTAGCACAAGGAATGCGCTTCTGAACTCTATGGAGTCAGATCGAACGTATCAGGAGGGCATACTAGAGTGATATTTAACTCAAAGGAAATCTCAAGGTTGTTGAACACCTTAGAAGAGAGACTGTGCAGAGGAGGGCACATGGAGAGAGACAGAACTATTGAAGGTTATGTAGAGCTATGTCAGGAAGACACCGAGCGCGTGTAAAGAGTGCACAAGAAGAACTCTATTTCGAGTTCAGAGATAAGGGAAGTGTCCAAGGGAAGACACTAATAGAGTTGTTGAATACTCTGTAGGTTCAGCAAGGTGTGCTTGAGCAGAAGTTGCCAGGAGAGAAATTGTATCCCTTCAAGGAGAGAAAGGGACAGAGACCTTTGAGGTCTGAGAAATTTAAGATCAAAGAGGAGGAAGACATGTGCAAGGAGTGCACCAAGACAACACTCAGATGAAGTGTTGAAAGACAACCATCATAAGGCTAGTCAAGCGCAAGGAGTGTGTGTAGAGAGAACTTATTTCAAGTTCCAAGCTCAGGATCTTGAGTAGAGAAGTGTGGTAGGAGGAGCACCAAAAGTCTTCTAAGGAAGAAGAGGGTTGATTCCCTTATATCTGAGTCAGTTCAAAAATATCAGGAGGGATAGCATAAGTTGATACCCAAAGTCACAGGACTCGCAGGAAGAATATCGAAGGCTGAGACCTTCGAAGCATCAAAATCTTCCAAGACTGGGAAGAAAGCCAAAGCTCAGGAGGAGGAGCAACAACTTCTCTTAGATCAGTTGCAGAAGAGAGATCAGGATTGTTTGAACCCACATATAGACAATGAAGAATGTGCACAAGAGGAGATAAGATCTGGGTCGTCAGATCTGAGCACGTGGGCCAACAGTCGTTGGATCCAGAGGAAGACACACAAGGCTTAATCCTTGTGTATGCAGGAGGGTGGACTACGTGAAGTCCCGAGTTCTGAAATCAATCGGAACCATCCATCGTCAGAGGAAAAGTGGTAGTAGATCTAGGGTGTTCATGGAATAGGACATCGGGAGGTCAAAAGGAAGATGAGAAGAAAACTCGCGATAGGTGAAATCATTCTGGACCATTGGTTTTTGGGTGACAGGTGGCAGAGATCCACACACATCAGAACATCAGGAACCGGGAGAATAGAGGTGAAGACAGGAGAAAATACCCAAGGAGATGGGAGTTGAAATGAACCTAGCCGTCCATCAAGAAAGGACGTGTGGTGAGAGATCAACATTTAGTTGACTCGCGACTCAGAGAAGTCAAAGGGTAGAGTTGTTTGAAATCTCAAATTGTGAAATCGCGGTTCGATCACAACCATCAGATCACGAGGAATTGTAGGAAGTTGATCTGGTGCACATGAATATCGAGAAATCTGGATTCGGGGAATAGAGGTGATCAACCTTTCCAACTTTGCGAAACGCAAGTCCTGATTCACGAGAGAAGGATCTAGACCATCGGATCTTGGAGCGCCAGGAGCTATTGATCTGGTGTGGGATAATTTTGGGGTTTCAGAGATCGGGAGATCTGAGGAGAGAGATCTTTCAACCTTGTGAAATGTGGACTCATGAAATCATTTCAACCGTCAGATCACAAAGGATTTGAGCCATTTATTCGAGCTCAGGAATATCGACATTTTGGACATTAGGGAATGCAGAGGCCAGAGTCACAGAAGTTCGCGATACGTGAACTAGCTAAATAATTCATACCGTCAGATCGAGGAGGATTTGGGCCATCAGATATGGAGCTATCGACATTTCGGGAATCAAGAGATCTGAGGTAAGAATTCTTTTGACTTCGCGACACGCAAAGTCCCAAAGCACTCGAGGGTTATGCCCCAGGTCATAGCGAATGGTCGCATGAGAGGAGATAAGGGAGGAACTAAAGACCTTCTAGCCCTTTTTGGGTATCGAGGATTGAAGGAGTCGGTGGACTCAAAAGCAGGATTCAGGAGTTCATGAAATCTGACGTGCCCTTTCGGGGTTGAATTATGGTCACACCAGTGGTCACAAGGAGGTACGATTGACGCCTAGCGCCTATTTGCGTGGGCGTGATTTCAAAAAGGACCTGTGGATTTGTTATTAAAGGTTCTAGCAGGAACCCAAAGAGATGTTCCAGCTCAAGGAGAAGAACGATCCAGTGACCGGGAGGTTGAGAAACCCTGCTAAGGTAGGGGGGTTGCATCATGTGGTATCCGAGCTTGATCTTCGTTTGTAGACTTCAAGTGAAGGAGATGAAGGAGATGGTTTAACTACATCGAGTAGTACCAGGAGATAAAATTTTGCTTGCAATCAGTAGGCAAAGGGAGAGACAGTGACGGGAGATACTCTGATACCATCAGGTGGTATCAGAGCTCAGATTGTTTTATTTCTACAACATAGACTAGATGATGAAAATAATATGATACACACCATGAGGTGGTATCAAAGATCATAATTGATTTCTTTAGGCAACGAAGGTAATCAGAATACTGAGCCTTGCTTACAGACAATAGACAAACAAGAGACAGTAAAAGGAGATGACCTGATAACATCAGGTGGTATCATAAAAAGGAGTTTTCCTGTATACAACAGGTGAAAGGAGGGCTGAATACTGATGCTTTGTGAAAAGGTTGATGCATCGACGCAACAGCAAAATTGTAAACAGTCGGGTGAGCTGTAGGAGAAGATGGAGATGCTCTTGGATGAAGAGTAATCCATAGACTTGCGAGGAGAGCAGGTAGAAGAAGAAGATGGCTACTAAAGGCCATGGATGTGGTTGAAGAGAAGGCCGCAAGAATAAATACAATCCATAGATGGATCGGGAGTTTAACTAGATAAAATCACAAATGGAGGAGCTTGCATTTAAAATGCAACAGGATGCAAAAGTGCATTGGGTGTATTTCCATGAAGAAGAAGACGAAGTGTCCAGTAAAGAAATTTTTGGCCAGAGGACAGTGAAGGCTAATGAGAAGGTGGCTAAGGCATACTGAAAACCACAGTGACACAGAGGAGGAACTAATTCACATCTATGAACCAGAGACTGGGAGAAATCTCAGTGATGAGGAGGAGAAGAGGTTAGATGAAGATCTCGTAAACTGCCAAGTGGGCAGAAATGGACTTTCAAGTTGCCAGGTGGGCAATGGAAAGAGATCAGATGGAGGTCTCATATACTTCCAGGGGAGCAGTGGCGAAAGTTCAGATTTCCAAGTGGGAAACAAGATGGGATCGGTTGATGTCATAACCTACCAGGTGGGTAGTAGACAATTCCCAAATTGCCAGGTGGGCAAGGGGAAAGGAATGAGATTGTCTGAAAGTCTCGAGAGCTCATAAGTGAGTTCAAGCCAGCAAAGAGTGTTGATAGTTCATGTGGATTTTCATACCATGCGAATGAAGAATATGAGAAGTTAAATACTTCCATCATGGAGGAGGAGGGTCAGAGGAGCATTCTGATTATTGGAGGAATTCGGATATTCCTACCAGATAGCCCAATTGAGGCCAGAGCATGTGTTGCAGATACAACATCAGAAGAAGGACAACCAATGGTGACTATCATTATGAACAAATAGATATCATAATCTACCCAAGGAGAAGAGGATGAAATGGAGTAGACACTAATGTCTACCCGAGCAGAAGAAGATGAGCATTCGGAAGAACGACTTGATATTTTCAACCAGGAAGCTGAACAAGAAATGACTGCAACATTGGAGATTGCAGCAGAAGAGGAAGTAGACAACATGCAAATTGTTGATCTATATGAATAACTAGAAGACCTAGAGCGACGAGTAATGGTGCAAAGATTTCACATCCAACAGGTCAAGTTGGAAATAGATGGAGGAGCATACCATCCAAAGGAATGATTGGAGGGAGTTGGAGATATGCCAGCACAAGAGGATTTGACAGAAGCTAATATGTTAGAAGAGGAAGCCGAGCAAAAACTTGGTGATGAGACTATGGAATTGAAATCTGTAGCAGAGTGGCAACTCTATGCCACAAAGGGAGATAAAAATAGCAAGAGGGACCAAGATGATCCACCCATTGATAAAGAAGAGTTGCAGCAGAGAAGACTACATAAGAAGATCCAACCACTGGAGAAGCTGGACAGAGTAATAGAAGAGATCAGGAAGTTGATGTTGAGGTCAGCAGAAGTGGTCAACAGAGGATAGCTGAACAAAAGAGAGCCTACCATAGCAATAGGTAAGAAGAACAAGAAGATGCAGAAGAAGCAGCAACAACAATAGCGTAGATGGAGAGGAGAAAGAGGACAACTCCAGAAGAGAATTTGGGATCCAAGTGGGTTTCAACACTGGAGAAGAGGAGATCATGAGAAGGAGCTCATGTTTTTCCTATCAGGGGAGTATGATGCAGGAGCATCGCTCCACCTCAGCGAATGTGCCAGCGTGCAAACACGCAATGGAGAAGGGGAGAGGAATTAAACCTCCCATTTTTTTTAAAAAATTGAAAATAATCCTATACGGATTTTTGAGTTGTAAGGTTGTAAATGTCGGGCCATGGCTTTGTACAGGTTGTGGTTGGATTTCATTTAGAATGTTGCTTGTAGCAGGCCTAGATCGTATTCAGGTCTGGGTAAACATTTATGAAAACTTCAATGTAATAGATGAGGTTAGGTGAGAGAGGACGAGCTCGCAGAGCCCCTCTTTTGTAAGGAGATATTGTATCAAATTTCATAAGGCAGGTAGGGATGAGAAGGAAGAAAAGGCAGATAGAGAAATAGATAGAGGAAGGTAGAGAGACCTTAGGAGGATAAATAGTTATGAGAGAGAGAGCTAGAGAGAACTGAGACTTGTTATAGTCCTATCTTTGTAAATCATATGTATAGATACACAGTGATAATAGAAGATCATTTTTTCCTGCATATTGTTGTTCATATGTTTATACTTCATGAATGCATGTTGTAGATGTATGATAGATTTCATTTACAGTAGTAATATAGATTTCAATTATCTTCATTGAGTTTATTGTATCATTCTAGGTTCATTAGGCTGTGCAAGAGTGCACAACAGAACATTGGAGGTTCTGTAGATAGCACAAAGAATGCGCATCTGAACTCTGTAGAGTCAGATCGAATGTGCGAGGAGGGCACACTAGAGCGATATTTAAGTCAAAGGAAATCTCAAGGTTGTTGAACACCTTGGAGGCGAGACTATGCAGAGGAGGGAACATGGAGAGAGACAGAACTATTGAAGGTTCTATAGAGATCTGTCAGGAAGACATGAAGTGCATGCAAAGAGTGCACAACAGGAAATTGATTTTGAGTTCAGAAATAAGGGAATTGTCCACGGGAAGACACTCACAGAGTTGTTGAATAATATGTAGGTTCAACAAGGTGTGCTTGAGCAGAAGTTGCCAGGAGAGCACTTGTATCCCTTCAAGGAGAGAAAGGGACAGAGACCTTTGAGGTCCGAGCAATTGAATATCAAGGAGGAGGAAGACATGTGCAAGGAGTGCACTAGGCCAACACTCGGATGAAGTGTTGAAAGACAACCATCAGGAGGCTAGTCAAGCGCAAGGAGTGCGTGTAGAGAGAACTTATTTCAAGTTCCAAGCTCAGGAGCTTGAGTGTAGAAGTGTGTCAGGAGGAGCACCAAAATTATTCTAAGAAAGTAGAGGGCCAAGCCCCTTAGATCTAAGTCAGTTCAAAAATCTCAGGAGGCATAGCGGAAGTTGAGACCCAAATTCATAGGACTCACAGGAAGAATATCGAAGGCCAAGACATTCGAAGCATCAAAATATTCCAAGACTGGGAAGAAAGCCAATGCTTAGGAGGAGGAGCAACAAATTTCATTAGATCAGTTGTAGAAGAGAGATCTGGACCATTGGAACCCACATCTAGACAATGAAGAATGTGCACAGGAAGAGATAAGATCTAGGTCGTCATATCTGAGAGCGTGGGCCAACAGTCGTTGGATCCGGAGGAAGACACACGAGGATTAATCCTTATGTATGCAGGAGGGTGGACTACGCGAAGTCCCAAGTTCTGAAATTAATCAGAACCATCCATTGTCAGAGGATAGGTCGCAGCAGATCCAGGGTGTTCATGGAATCAAACATTGGGAGGTCATAAGGAAACTGAGAAGCAAACTCGCAATAGGTGAAATCGCGAAATCATTCTGGACCTGTTGGATTTGGGGTGACAAGTGGCAGATATCCACACACATTGGAAGATAGGGCATCAGGAGAACAGAGGTGAAGAAAGGAGAAAATACCCGAGGAGATGGGAGCCAAAATGATCCTAGTCATCCATCAAGAAAGGACGCGTGGTGAGAGATCAGCTTTTCGCTAACTCAAGACTCAGAGAACTCAAAGGCTAGAGTTGTTTGAACACCCGAATCACGAAATTGTGATTCGATCACAGTCGTCGGATCAAAAGGAATTGTGAGTCATTAACCTGGCACACATGAATATCAAGAAATTGAGAGTCGGGGAATAAACGTGATCCACCTTTCCAACTTCACGAAACACAAAGTCTCGATTCGCGAGAGAAGGATCTGGACCGTCAGATCTTGGAGCGCCAGGAGTTGTTGATCTGGCATGGGAGAATTTTGGGGTTTCGAAGATCGGGAGATACGAGGAGAGATATCTTTTGACCTCGCAAAACATGGACTCACGAAATCATTTCAACCATCAGATCACAGAGGATTTGAGCCATTGATTCGAGCTTAGGAATATTGGCATTTCAGACATTGGGGAATGCAGACGCCAGATTCGCAGAATTTCGCGATACATGAACTCGTGAAATAACCAAGACTTTCAGATCGAGGAGGATCTAGGCCGTCAGATATGGAGCTATAGACATTTTGGGAATCGGGATATCCGAGGTAAGAAGTATTTCGACTTCGCGACACGTAAAGTCCCAAAGCGCTCAAGGGTTATGCCCCAAGTTGTAGTGAATGGCCGCATGAGAGGAGATAAGGGAGGAACTAAAGACCTGTTAGCCCTTTTCAGGTATCAGGGATTGAAGGAGTCGAGGGACTCAACAGTAGGATTTGCGAGTTCGTAAAATATGATGCACCCTTTTGGGGTTTAATTTGTGGTCACGCAAGTGGTCACGAGGAGGGAAGATTAACTCCTAGAGCATGTTCGCGTGGGCATGATTTCATAAAGGACCTGTGGATTTGTTAGTAAAGGTTCTAGCAGGAAACCAAAGAGTTGTTCCAACTCGATGAGAAGAACGATCCAGTGACTGGGAGGTTGGTAGGCCCTGCTGATGTAGGGGGGCTGCATCACTTATGCAATTGGAAATCACCAATTATATATAAGATCTTATTTCTAGGCATGCTATTAGCAAGTGTTAATTTCAAACATCATGGAATGTCATTTGCGCGTCATCGGGTTGGTCCGTTCATGAATACTTCAATCCTTTCTTTCGAGAATGAGTCATACTAATGGTTTCCCTATTCCATACTTAGCCACTTTCCCCGAATTCTGAAAATATACAAACCAGCCATCGAACGACCCCATCATTCTCTCTTCCATTTTACACGTTTTGCAGTAAAAAATTCCGATACATAAATTTTGACCGTGGAACACTCGCCTCTCCTGAGTATCCTCGTAACCCTATTTTGAATCTCGTCTGACTGCTTTTTAGACCTTTCCATTCGTTCCCTTCTCTCCCTCGTCTCTGTGTCCTTCTCACTTGTCTATAATAAAAGAAAAAAATATGTTTTAATATATATATATATATATATATATACATATACATGTCTTGTTTCTAAATATGCAATTACTGATATTTAATTCTAACATCTCATCATGCAGGAACTGTATAGATTGTCATTGATAGGCAAAAGGCTCGAGGAGATCTCCTATTAATACACATTAAACCAAGATTTGCAGGGGGTTATATTATCCCTTCCGAGTGTTGATTTCAAAATCATGGAATTTCGTTCGCACGTCTTCGCCTTGGCATGTTCACAAAACCTCCAATCCTTAATTGCTCTTTGTCGTACCCACCACCTTCGCATTTCTAAATATGCAATAAGTAATATTTACTACTAACAGTTCATCATAAACCACCCATACAGATTGTCATTAATCAGTGAAAGGCTCGAGGAGCTTTCCCATTCATAATCATTTAACCAAGATTTAGCGGAGAGTTACATTATTGGCTCTAACTGTTCATTTCAACCATCGTCTAGAGAAAACCAATGTTCTCATAAACCTATGGCATCAGCTCAAAATAATTTATGTGGAGATACAATGAACATCTTCGGGCGCAAGGACCAAAAATTCCAGTGGTCCAAGGAATATTCTTATTACTCAACCCCTGCCGCCCATAACCAAGTAATTTAGACCTCTGGAATTGCCCAAGCAGGCTGTGTCCCTGAAGTTTTTTACTGTAAGGACCTGGTCTCTTGGTGCACCGATAAATTTATTTCAGACAAAATAATTATTCCACCGTGAGACCTCTCTTCTGTTTCTTTGTCACCTCAGGTCTTCCACCAAATGTTAAGATTGTCGGATCTAATATTGACGTTCAGAGGAGAAGATTGAAAATAGTTCCTTGCAAAGCATAATAACGGGTTGGACCTCTTGCCCCATTTATTGGAAGACATGATTCTAGTTCTTGAAGATATCACAAGCTTGCAAGTTAGTTCATTTAGAAATCCATTCCGTGAAATTTCTTGGTTGTTTAGAAGAATAACGGGACAAGAGTCCATAGCAACTGTTTCCTGGATGGCTCTTTATATTTTGTATTTCACAGTCAAGGAAAAAGCCATTTTTTATTGGGGCAAGTTAATTTCGCATGAAATTTGTTCCCAATTGTCAAGCTTCAAAAGGGAAAAGAAATTTTATATGTCATCCTACTTAGTTTTTGCGATAGCACATTGCTGCCAGTTTCTAGAACTGTCTCTGTCCAAGAATGTCAACTGGGAATTCGACCCACCAACATTCTAGTACCAGGCCTTGTGGAAGCACAAGGATTCCCACTGTTTTTATGAGGTTTTTAATGTCTTTGTCTCTGTTTTCAAAGTTTTTTTGTTAGGAGAAGATTCTCCCCGCATATCTGAACAGACAACCTGCTCTCCTTCCATGTCACATTACAGACATAATGTCTGTTGCAGAAGTAGCGCAACAATACAACTACTGATTGCATATATTGCAAAATAAGAGAAAAAAAATAGTTCATTCCTCTGACTTGGAAATTCGGGGAGTTCGTGTTGAAAAATGTCAACAAAATCGATAAATTTGCAGCGCATTCTAGCAACTTCAACCTGATATATGTTGAAATCCTAACAGGGTTCGACCACGATAATATTTTTCGACAACATTTACAAATACTTGGCCTCGGGGATTGTTTTTTCAAAAAACAGCTGCCCGAAAACAGAGACACTGGAGACAACGCTCCTGCTTCTTATTCCAACAACCTAGACACACTACAGAGCAACACTGAATTGTACAGGAAATAGGGGAAAGGCTCCGGTGACAAGAGTGTTTAATCGACGAATAACACTCCAAAAAGTACAACATCCCAGAGCATCGCTCCAATGGCCCACCACAGTAACAAAGCTACTCAGAGTTATTCAAACGGAGGAGGAGATAACAACCCTCCTCACTCTAAAATTGATAGTTCTCACAAGCTTCCAGTAGACAAGAAGAGAAAAAAATGTGGGACAGGTGGAAGAGCCAAAAATTCAGAGTGAGAACATGGAACTCGAGACTGATATGGATAGCGTGCTCCGCTACCTTGACTAGACCAGAGCTGCCATCCAGCATAGTCCCCCAATGGACATATCCGATATTGAAAATTTTGACGAATATGAATCCTTCGTGTTCGAGAGGATTGTTTTTGACAACGAGTCCAAAAAATTGATAATTGAGAAAAAAGATGTAAAAAAAAAGAAAGGAAAATATTGTTCAGAAGTTGACCTTGCCAACATGCGGTTGTCCCAAATCTGTCAACTTCACAGGGCGAGCAGAGATGCACTTCATGATTCCATTGGAGGCATCGAGGCCGAGAATGCCATACTGAAGGACCGGGTGAAGGAATTGGAAGAGGCTTTGATTCCTATGCCATTGCTTTCCAATCCTTTGGCAATAGCCATGCCTGCAACCCTTGCAACCAACTTAAAATGATCCTCCATCCTCCTCGCATCCTGTAAAGGATATGTGGAGAATAATATCAAGAAAAGAATGGAATTGGTTACTGAGGCATGGAAAACATCACAAACCATCACTTCTCTTGGAACTAGGGCACATAGTTTGCTCGAACATTTGCAGGTGGAGTTAAAAGATGAAGAACATTTCTATTTAAACACGGTCCTTCCTTTTGGATCCATTGTCAACTATATGACAAAAACAAAAATAAGACAACAAGATCTTCCATCCAAAAATTGTATCGGTCAACTAAATGCACGCTGGAAAGAAAAAGTGAAGAACTTGTATCTCATTGTTAAGTCATGTGAACAAGACATATCAAAGAAAGATAAATTATTCACAAGGCTATTAAGAATAAACTTATTCCGAAGGACTAACAACTTCCAAGACCTTGACTTAATCGCAAACTCCTTGCCCTTAAATAGGCAAGAGTTCGATAAACAGGTTGATATGTTTAAGGCATTGTCTCTAGAAAATTTTTACAACATCCTTGAATATGATCAAGCTCACGTCGATCACTGTCTAGTCAACTATTTAGTACAGAATGACAAAATTCATCAGGCTCTGTGTAATCTTTCTATCGACTTCCGGGAATTAGAAAACGATTTTTTCAACATAAAAATCTGGAATAAGATCAACGTTGCCCCAATGAGAACCTACATTGAAGAATGGCTCGAAAGGGAATTGAAGCAGGTCATCGACGAAAGGAAACAAACAGTTACCACGATTCCAGCATCCATCGACGACATCAATGAAATGAAAGCCACAATAAATAGAAAAAGGGCTCATATGTACCATCATTGTAAGTCTATTGATAGCATCCTACTTTGTTTATCAACCCAATTATTCCACTTTTATTTAATATAAATGTGTAGCCAAACACTTATACCATTCAATTTATTTTTCAAATTATTTTTTTTGCAAGTATTTCACTCTATCTTCTTTCTACAGTCATGTTTCTTGTACATATTTATCTTATGGTCCACGGGAGCCCCAATCCCAGTCTATATGAAAAACGCATAGAAATTTCCAGTAATATGTAACAGACTTTTTTTTAATACAAATGTGTAGCCAGACACTTATACCATTCAAATTTTTTTTCAAATTTTTTTTTTTGCAGGTATTGCACTCTACCTTCTTTCTACAGTTTTGTTTCTTGTACATATTTCTCTTATGGTCCGTGGGAGCCCCAATCCCAGTCTATATGAAAAATGCATTGAAATTTCCAGTAATATTTAACAAACTTTTATTTTTTGACATATTTCAAATAAAACTATTTCAAATGCATTTAAATTTCCAATTTTTTTATATTATATACTTTCAAAAAATAAATGGTGCTCTACATGCCACGTGTCATTTACTACATAGATACCACCTGTGCTTCATGTTGCTTTCCATAGGATTTCCAAATGTTTTCTTCCACTATGCACAAATTGTATTTTGTTATATACTTTCAAAACATAAATGGTGCTCTACATTCCATGTGTCATTTACTGCATGTATACCACCCGTGCTTCATGTTGTTTTCTACTTTTTCCTATCCCACTTCAACCTGGTAGGGACTTCACTGCCACGCAACCTTTTTAATATAGAAACAACATTTGACTTACAATTTTGTTTTAAAGGATTACCAAATGTGAAAAGTTTCAGTCTAGGTCACAAAGTCATTAATATAGGAATTGAAGAAAATCCAAAAAATGTTAATTTAGAGAGAGGATGTTATGAATAGGAAAAGACATAATATATTAAACTATTTAAAACATACCAAGATGTATTTGTGTGGAAATATGATAACTTGGAAACTTATGACACGTGGATCATTTTGCATACTATTCCAATGAAAAAGAATGTCAAGCCATTCCAACAAAAACTTCATAGAAGACATCCTTCACTTGAGCCCCATATTTAGAAAGAGTTAAAAAAAAATCTTAGATCCCAAAATTACTTTTCAAGTCTGACTTTTTTCTTGGGTTTCCAACCAAATACCAATCAAAAAGAAAATTGGAGAAATTCATCTCTGTGTTGATTTCAAAAACTTGGAGCATATCTTATAGATTGTATTTGGATCTGAAATGTTTTCACTTCTTGATGGTTTCTCGGGACATAATCAAATACTTGTATCAAAAGAACATATGCTTAAAACTACGTTTCATATGAATTGTGGTACTTTTGCCTACAAAAGAATTCCTTTCAAATTAATTAATGTTGGAGATACTTTCAGAGAGCAATATATGTTTCTTTCTGACATCTCATCAACCATAACATTGTTATTTACTTAGATGATGTGAATGTTTTTTCAAAAGATAGAGTTAACGATATTTTACATCTTACCCATATTTTCAAAAGGTGTAGGAAGTATGGAATTTCTCTAAATCCTAAAAAGAGCATCTTTGTTGTTACTAAAGGAAATTTACTCAGTCTTATTATATCTAAGGAAGGGATAACAATAGATCCTAAATGTGTGAAAGTTATATCCCAACTTCCTTTACAACATAACAAGAAATCTATGCAATCTTTATTTGGAAAGATTATTTTTGTTCGAAAGTTTGTTCTTTACTTTGCTGAAACCATTAATCCAATGCAAACGATGATGAAGAAAGATTTAGAATTCAAACGGAATAAGGAGGAGAAGGAATCATTTGAGAAAATTAAAACTATTATGTCTAATGCTCTTGTTTTATGCAATCCTGACTGCAATCATGATTTCTTTCTTTACACTTTTTCTTTTGATCATTCCCTTACTGCAGTCCTAATGTGGAAATAATAGCAAGGAAATAAAGCACCTATCTCTTTTATGGGTATGAATGTATAAGGAGAAGAAATTAATTACCCTACAATAGATGAGGAAGCCTTTTTTGTCTATAAATATGTCAAACATTTTAGGTCTTATTGTGAAATTCACAAAGAACCTAGCTAGAGAAATTCACAAAAGGCTTGCAAAATGAATTAGAGAGAGAAACAATAATTGAGAATGAATGCACAAATTGTATTACATGAGTAAGTAATAAATGCATGAAGAAACCCTAATAATAGGTCAATGCACCATATATAGTTGCATGACCAAGATAATGCACCTTAGTAGTAATCTAGAGTGATGAAGACACTCATTGATAGAAACCAAAGTTTATCTGCCACCTAGTCTAAGTCAACTGTCAAATCAATCATCAGTTAACTGAGTTCACACGTGTGGAAGAGAGAGAAAGGTGTGTATGCATGAGATATGTGCCCTCCTTTCCTTATGCATGAAAAAAACAATTGTTGCATGAGAGAAAATCAATTGGTGCATGCATGAGTTGTCCACCACTAGTCTAACTGAACTCTCCACTACTCTAATTGAACTCCTAACTGAAGTCAAAATGAAGAGGGAGGTGACCCCGCCATAGATTTGCAACTCTGATGGATTTTTCTGGTTGTAAATATTCTATTCCGACAAACTATCCTGTCCTTATCTTCACCACTCCGAGGGCATCTACTCACCATAACGCCATAGGATCGGCAAAATCTTTGCGGATGAAATTTTCCTAGAAAATGCCACATGGCATCTGTTTGCATCGAAAGAATGACATATATATATGATCGTCACCATTGCAATGAAAGTTTGGCAGATTAAATCTCTCTATAGCTGCCATGTGGCAACTTTGAAGGTTGCATGTATGAAGACTATTTACATTTGTCACAATTGCGACAAAACACCTTCAACAAAATTTCTAAATCCGATTTGTCGGATGTCCAGTAAATATTATTCAGATCATCGAAATGTTGTCAAAAAGTGGGCCAAATATTATAGTGATCCACAACATTGTTAGCTTTACATTGTTTCTTCTTATAAGCTATAGTTGAGCCACTTACTGTGATAGAGGTTTGATGAGACATTGATGATTGTAGTTATTATGGCATATTTATGAAGATACATCGATAATTGCTTCAAGTGGAATATTGAAAATCGAATTTGCACAAATAATACAACTCAAACTTCAACATAGGTAAGAAAAAAACATCTAATCTCTCTATTTTTAATTATATATGCACATATATATTCTTGTAGAAGTATGCGCATTTGATTTAACCCTTCATCTTCAATTTCTTGTATTATGTTCTTCCTATCTTGTGGATTTTGATCACAAATTTTGGAAGTACTTGAATTTTTTTTGAATGTGCATACTAAAGTGATTATTGGTCATTGTGGAGAAAGCAATAGCATGGAAATATAATCTATGGTGAATGTTAACATTGATTGAATAACCTCTACATTGTTGAATAATAGTGATTGATTATATTTTAGGATTATGCTTACCATGAGTTAAGTTGAGTGCACAAATAGAGCTCATGGAGATAATTATCTCTTGTGTTTTGTTTGGGAATATGAAATGGGTGTCAATAGACCAAACCTTGAAAGAAAATAATCAATTTGTTTGATTTGTTGTAATGTACCTTCAAGCAAGCATAAGCAAAAGGATTTTGCACCTCCTATTGTCAACTAATACATATTTGATCTTCTCACATTATCAATCATATGGGAAGGACATGGTTCCTTTTTAAAATTTCATATTAGGTGGGCATTGTCTAATTTGTTCTTTTAGTAATAATTAATAAAAAATTACATTTTTTAACATTAATGAATTGTGAAATAATTATTGTATGTATGAAATTTTAAATATTTTTCATTTTTATATGAAAAAAATAGTTTTTTTTTTTTTTTTTTATGTATCAATATAAAAGGATAAAAACTTTGTAAACTATTCAAATTGAAATTTAACCTATATAACGAACGTTTCCCATGGTAGAAATATAATTCAATACTTTTTGAAAATATAAAATAGAAACGTGGGCTTGGAAAATGATGTTCTTAAATAATTGAAAGAAGGGATTGGGAACTTTAGAAGAAAGTTTCCATAAGTCAATTTTTATAAAAAGCATCGCAAATAATTCCATGAATTATTTCAATAGTTACCTAAGATTATGTGGGGTTCAAAGAATATATCACTCCACACACACATATG
>SNQJ01S0035047.1:0-21416 GCA_010110895.2 Picea sitchensis
GAACTCCTCTCCTTTTATAAGTTGAAGAGGATAAGGTGAGGAGGTTAGGATGATCCCACTAAATCATGAAAGCGAGTAAGATCCAAACCATTCAGATGCCACCTCACCATAGAAGTTTCTCCTTCTAGAAGATTCGAGAAAACCCTTGTTTTTCCCACATGTAGGCATTCTCTCACCCTGCCTATAGAGAAACCTGCAAACATCTCTCACCCTAGCTATGGTGCAACTTGCGAGAATCAAGCATTCTCACACCTTGCCTATATAGCAACCTGCGAACTTCGCTTTTTACAGGGTTTTTACAAGGGAAAATGCAACTTCTTTTCTCCGGAAAAGTTCTTCTCCCTTCTCTCTTCAGGAACTCAGGCCATTGACCCCTCTGAAGGCAACATATAGGTTTACATCATTAACGGTCATAGGGATGATGAAAATAATGTGTAACACCTCTCCAAATATTTCATTGGCATTTTGTCTTTAGATAGTGATATCCACATCCACCCATTGAAAGTTGTCTCCATTTTACCAAATTTTCATACATCAATGCGTGGTTTGATTTAAACTCTCTCCTTTTTGCAAAGTAAAGTATTGTGAGGACTACATTCATATTTAAATCTATATCCCTCTCCAAATATTACCTTGGAATTATGTATCTAGATAGTAATATCCACATCTACCCAACTAAAGTTGTCTCTATTTTACCAAATTGCCATACATCAATGTGTGGTTTGATTTAAACTCTCTCCTTTTTTCAAAGTAAATGATTTGCGAGGACTACATTCATATTTAAATCTATATCCTTCTCCAAATATTTCCTTGGCATTATGTCTCTAGATAGTGATATCCACATCCACCTAATGAAACTTGTCTCTATTTTACCAAATTTCCATACATCAATGCGTGATTTGATTTAAACTCTCTCCTTTCTGCAAAGTAAAGTATTGCAACGACTACATTCATCTTTAAAACTATATCCCTCTCCAAATATTTCCTTGTCGTTATGTCTTTAGATAGTGATATCCACATCTACCCAATGAAACTTTTCTCTATTTTACCAAATTTCTGTACATCAATGCGTGGTTTGATTTAAACTCTCTCCTTTTTGCAAAGTAAAGTATTGCGAGGACTACATTCATATTTAAATCTATATCCCTCTCCAAATATTTCCTTGGAATTATGTCTCTAGATAGTGATATCCACATCCACCCAATGAAAGTTGTCTCTATTTTACCAAATTTCCATAGATCAATGCATGGTTTGATTTAAACTCTCTCCTTTTTGCAAAGTAAAGTATTGTAAGGACTACATTCATCTTTAAATCTATATCCCTCTCCAAATATTTCCTTGGCATTATTTATCTAGATAGTGATATCCACATCTACCCAATGAACGTTGTCTCTATTTTACCAAATTTCCATACATCAATGTGTGGTTTTATTTAAACTCTCTCCTTTTTGAAAAGTAAAGTATTGCGAGGACTACATTCATATTTAAATCTATATCCCTCTTCAAATATTTCCTTGTCATTATGTCTCTAGATAATGATATCCACATCCACCCAACGAAAGTTGTCTCTATTTTACCAAATTTCCATACATGAATGGGTGGTTTGATTTAAACACTCTCCTTTTTTCAAAGTAAATGATTTTCCAGGACTACATTCATCTTTAAATATATATCCCTCTCCAAAGATTTCCTTGGCATTATGTCTCTAGATAGTGATATCCACATCCACCCAATGAAAGTTGTTTCTATTTTACCAAATATCCATACATCAATGTGTGGTTTGATTTAAACTCTCTCCTTTTTGCAAAGTAAAGTATTTTTTGGACTACATTTATCTTTAAATCTATATCCCTCTCCAAATATTTCCTTGTCCTTATTTCTTTAGATAGTGATATCCACATCCACCCAATGAAAGTTGTCTCTATTTTACCAAATTTCCATACATCAATGCATGGTTTGATTTAAATTCTCTCCTTCTTGCAAAGTAAAGTATTACGAGGACTAGATTCATATTTAAATCTATATCCCTCTCCAAATATTTCCTTGGAATTATGTCTCTATATAGTGATATTCACATCCACCCAATGAAAGTTGTCTCTATTTTACCAAATTTCCATACATCAATGCGTGGTTTGATTTAAACTCTCTCCTTTTTGAATAAAAGTGTTGTGAGGAATACATTCATCTTTAAATATATATCCCTCTCCAAAGATTTCCTTGTCATTATGTCTCTAGATAGTGATATCCACATCCACCCAATGAAGGTTGTTTCTATTTTACCAAATTTCCATACATCAATGCGTGGTTTGATTTAAACTCTCTGCTTTTTGCAAAGTAAAGTATTGCAAGGACTACATTCATCTTTAAATCTATATCCCTCTCCAAAGATTTCCTTGGCATTATGTCTCTAGATAGTGATATCCACATCCACCCAACGAAAGTTGTCTCTATTTTCATCCACCCAACAAAAGTTGTCTCTATTTTACCAAATTTCCATACATCAATGCATGGTTTGTTTTAAACTCTCTCCTTTTTGCAAAGTAAAGTATTGCAAGGAATACATTCATCTTTAAATCTATATCCCTCTCCAAATATTTCCTTGGCATTATGTCTCTAGATAGTGATATCCACATCCACCCAATGAAAGTTGTCTCTATTTAACCAAATTTCCATACATCAATGTCTGGTTTTATTTAAACTCTCTCCTTTTTGCAAAGTAAAGTATTGTGAGGACTACATTCATCTTTAAATCTATATCCCTCTCCAAAGTTTCCTTGTTATTATGTCTCTAGATAGTGATATCCACATCCACCCAATGAAAGTTGCCTCTATTTTAACAAATTTCCATACATTAATGCGTGGATTGATTTAAACTCTCTCCTTTTTGCAAAGTAAAGTATTGCGAGGACTACATTCATCTTTAAATATATATCCCTCTCCAAATATTTCCTTGGCATTATGTCTCTAAAAAGTGATATCCACATCCACATCGTTGATTTATTTTTAGTCTTCTTTATATAGTGAGATCCACACCGTTTACTTAGGATGGAAGATGGAATCTCTTGGAGCTATGTTCAAGTATGAACAATAAGTATCTTAACAATATGCATAATCTATAATCAAAGGAAAGAACATGAAGAGAAGAAACAAAAATGACGAGTAGCAAAGAATATGAATCATAGTTCAATATCTAGCAACAAGTTGTTGGTTTGTTAATTCAATAAATCATTCACCAATAACACTATAAACAAAGACAACAACAATGGGAAGAGAAGCTATATTCTAAGTATCAGAAGATGTCCTAGTTAGTGCTAAGAGTAAAGGAACTACGATCAATTTAAATAGTAACAAATAACACCAACCTATCTTAGTTAGTGCTAGTAGTAAAAGAACTAGGATCAATTTAAATAGTAACAAATAACACCTAGATAAATGATATATGGCTTGACTTCTTCTGGAAAATGTTTTAAACATCTAAAGTCCAATCACGCTAGTATAATACATATATTGTTTTTTTAGTTTAAATTCATATAATTAGTACGTCTTAAAACCAGTGTATACAACAATTGTGCAAGTAGGATACCTTTGCTTAAATAAATATCCTCTAAGACACTAGTAGCACCAATAGAAACTCATGTGGCATCAACAATCTTGGTGAATATTTCTTGAATTTCATCTACTTGAGGTTCCTCCTCTTCTTCATTCAATCGATCCTACTCAAGATTCACTTTGATCACATGCAGCCTTAAAGAATCATTTGTAATATTTTTATTAGAAATACTCTATGTGCCATCTAGGGATGATATAGGTGGATCTTGGTGGCCATCAAACTTTTCCATTGAATCAATGTTTTTGAGCCTATGGTTTTGATAAACCATGATATTCGCCCTTTTGATGTTGTCATTAAAGGGGAATGTAGTGTAATTCCATCTCCATTTGTTAATTACAACCATCATGTCATGATTTCCTAATGGTTTTATGTACATGCCTACAACGTGAATGCATCAAATTCCATCAGAACTCCATAGTTAAGCATGCTTGAGCTAGAGTAGTACTGGGATGGGTGACCTTCTGGAAAGTCTTAGTGTTTTACATGCCTATGAAATTTTGTAAACTTAGACCAATTTATCCCACATACATCCTGGGAATCATTCTCCTCTCACTCTCTCATATATAATTAAGGTGCAGGATGTCCTTTGAGAAGGAAATAGAGTGTGATGTAATGCTTGTTGCGATTAAGCATAGTCAAGATCTCTTTCTCTTAAGAGATAAGCTACCATCAATCTAACCAATTTGTGTTCTATAAAATTATGTTATTTTATTCATTAATAGAGGTTGGGTTTCACTATATTTTTGTGTTCTACACTATAGTTTGGTTTATATCTCATTCCATCCTCATTATAATCCAAATAAGTGGTATAAAAAAAATACGATAATACAAGAATAAAACCAGAAAGAGCACCTTGATTAATGATAGCAATGTTCACTTGCCTCTTCGAGGGGCAAACCTCCAGCAGAGCAGAGCTCTATTAAAATAGTATCCAAGACAAAACTTCTCATACCCTATACTCCTATTTATACTAAATATGTCTATCCAAAAGAACAATCCAGAGGAATATCCTTCTAGAAGTGGAAGCTTTTAGTAGGTCTTCTTACATTTGACTTATTCTTCCTTATTGCTAGGCCTTATTAATATTGGCCTTTATTACATGGAAGTATATTATTCTACCTACATGAGGGGTTAGGGAGGTTAGGTCCCTAAAATGTCCTACCCCTTAAAAACAACCTTGTCCTCAAGGATTGAGATGAAGAAATTGTTGCAAAATGGTAGTTGGTTCCCAAGTGGCATCTGTTGGAGTTGTATCTTTCCACTGGAATAACACTTGTGTGATGGTGCATTGACACAAAAGATGCTCATGCTGGTCCAAAACTGCTTGTGGCTGCAACCAGATGGAGCCTTCTTCATCCAACTTGGGAAGGTTGGTTTTATTTTGGCATTTAGTTCCAAACACCTTCTTTAAGTAGGAGACATGAAAAATAGGATGGAGCTTAGAGTGACTGGGAAAAGTTAACTGATAGGCCACCTATCCTACACGCTTGAGAATGGTATAAGGACCATAAAATTTGGGTTCCAGTTTCTAACAATGGTCATCCTTAAGGGAAGTTTTCTTATAATGTTGCAGTCGAAGGAACACCTGGTCTCCTTCTGCAAATTGACATTCAGAGCGACCTTGATATTCCTATTGCTTCATGCAATTATGGGCCATGACCAAATTCTCTTTGATGGTACAGAGAATAGCCTCTCGAATTGTAATTTTTTGGTCAACTGTCTGGACCTTCAAGACACCTGGCAGGTATGAGAGAACTGAAGGTGGATTTTGTCCATATACTTCTTCAAAAGGAGTCATGCGGGTGATTCATGTGGGTAGCTATATGGTAAGAAGTGTTGTACCACCATTCAACTAGTGGTAACCATTGAGCCCACTGATTTTTCCTTTTTGATGCAAAACACCTCAAATATGTTTCCAAACACTTGTTGACAACTTCAATTTGACCATCATTCTGGGGATGATAAGTTGTGCTGAGATGTAATTGGGTGACCTGTAGCCTGAACAGTTATTGCCAAAAATTGCTGGTGAAAGTGGGGTCTCGATAAAAAACAATAGAATGAGGCATGCCATGAAGCTTGAAGACCTGATCCATGAAAATTTGAGCCACAATGGAGTTTGTATATGGGTGTTGAAGAGCACATAAATGAGAATACTTGGAAAAATGATCAACTACCACCATGATGACTGATTTATTGCTTGATTTAGATAAGCCCACAATAAAATCCATAGAGATATCCCTCCAAATAGCAGGTGGAATCGGAAGTGGTTGTAGTGTGCCAAGATATTTGAATGTTTCTCCCTTGTTGCGTTGACAAATATCACATTCTACCACAAAATTGCAAATTCCCTGTTTCATATCATCCTAGAAAAAAGAAAATTTGACCCGGTCATAGGTTTTGGTAAACCCTAAGTGCCCAGCTGTGGGTGTAGCATGAAGCTCTGAAAGTACCATGGATTTAAGTTGTGAAGATTTACTTAAATACAAATGGCCTTTGTAGCAAAGCTCATCATTGTGCCAAGAGTACCCTGGGGAAACTGGAGAATTGGCTTGTAATTATTGGATCATATGTGAAATTTTGGGATCATGTAGCCATTCTTGGCAAACATTTTGGAGCCAATATGGTACAATGAAGGAGAGGGAAAAAAGGGACCATTCATATTCATATTTTCTTCAAAGTGCATCAACAACACATTGTCTTTTCCTTTCTTGTAAATGATCTCATAATCATATCCAAAGAGCTTAGTCACCCATTTTTGTTTCTCTGGGGAGGAAGGGCGTTGTTCTAGAAAATACTTGAGGCTTTGTCTGTCTTAATTTGGAAACGTTTCCCCAATAGATAAGGGCGCCAAAGATCCACTTCATGTAGAATAGCCAACATTTCCTTATCATAGATTAATTTGCCCAAATGTCTCTCTGACAGTTGTTTGCTGGTAAAGGCCAAAGGCTGGCCATCTTGCATAAGGACTACTCCAATTCCTCTCCCTGAAGCATCAGATTCCAGGACAAAGGTCTTTGTAAAATCAGGAAGGGTAAGGACTAGAGTGGTGCACATGGATGCCTTCAAGGTTTGAAAGGCCTGACCAGCTATGGGAGTCCAAGTGAAAGAATTATATTTAAGGAGAGGAGTGAGAGGTGTCGCAATCTTTCCATAATTCTTAACAAACTTGCAACAATAGCTTATTAAACCCAAAAATCCATGCAAGATTTTGAGAGTCTTTGGGCGAGGCCAATCTTGCATAGCTTCAATCATTTTAGAATCCACCTTAACACCTGCCTTGCCAACAATATGACCCAAGTACTCGACTTCTGAGGCTCCAAAATCACATTTAGATTGTTTGAGAAAAAGTTGGTGCTGAGAGAGTAGATGTAGAACTCGATCCACATGAGAAAGATGGGTTGTCCAGGTTTTACTATAGATGAGGATATCATCAAAGACAACTAAGACAAAATGACGAAGAAAAGGATGAAAGACATGATTCATGAGGCTTTGGAAAGTGGAGGGAGCATTACACAAGATAAAGGGCATGACCAAAAACTCATAGTGGACCTCATGAGTTCGAATTGCAGTCTTAGGAATGTATTCCTCATTCATACATATCTGGTGGTATCGAGAATGAAGGTCAAGTTTAGTAACGAACTGGGCACCACTCAATTCATCCAAGAGGTCCTCAATGACATGAATGGGAAATTTGTCTTTGATGGTGAGTTTTTTGAGGGCGCAGAAGTTAGGGCACATGTGCCAAGAACCTTCTTTCTTCAGGACCATGACCACAAGAGAAGAGTAGGAGCTCATACTAGGATGGATAACACCTGCGGTGAGAAATTATTGAACAATTTTCTCAATTTCATTTTTCTGGGAAAAGGGATGACGATAGGGACGAACATTGGGAGGAAGGTTATTGGGTATAAGGGGAATGGAATGATCATGAACACTATGGGAAGGAGGAAGTCCCTGGGGAGTGTAAAAAACAAATTGATGTTTGGAGAGGATGGATTGGAGGTCCTGCGGCACAGAGGGTGTCTCAGTGGCTTGAATGGCATGGAGTTGTGAAATAATTCCAGAATGACCTTTTTGAGGAGATTTTCCATGTGATGGGAATTGATGATCTCTGGGAAACCGACGATGATTCCTTGGAACTTATATTGTTGGCCCTCCTGGTGGAATTACATGGTTAATTCCTTAAAATCCATGAGAATGGGACCCGAAGTCCTTATCCATTCTACACCCAATACAATGTCACAACCACCCATGTCAATATAAAACATATGAGATTTTATGTGGTACTGACCAATTTGGAGACACACATTTTCACAAAGCCCCCCACATTTCATGGACCCGCCATTGGAAATCATGATTTGAAAATTATTGACAACACAGATATAGCAATTAGTTTCTTGGGAAATGTGACGATGAATAAAATTATGGGTGCTTCCACTGTCAACAAGGATGATGACCTTGCAATGCTTAATGTAACCAATTACATTGAGGGTTTCTGGAGTAGAGAACCCACTGAAACAATTCAGGGAAATGATCGGTTCGACATCGAGAGGGTCAGAGGGTGGCGTCATGTCAGTGGGTTCAGGTGAATCGGCCACATGGGGGGCCTCAACATTGTCTTTTGAAACATCCTCAGAGATGGCCATAAAAATATTTTGTTCCTTATACTTGTGCCTAGGAAAATATTTGTCATCACAATTATAACAAAGGCCTTTGAGTTGGCGTTCAACCATTTCTTCCCTTGTCAATTTATGGATCTTTAGTGGAGTAGAAGGAGGAGTGGGAGTGATTGGTTTAGTGAAATGAATAAAGGAGGGTTTTCAGGTTTGAGAAGAGACAAATTGTTCTGCTTCCATAGAAATTTTAGTATCTTCCGCCCAACTATGAGGCTGAACCATGAGGACATGGGCACGAATCTCATCCTTGAGGCCATTGATAAAACATTCTCGGAAAAAATCATTAGACATTCCCTCTGTACAAAAAGCCAATCACTCAAAAGAGGCTATAAAGTCTTCCACTGTGACAGATTGTTTCAACTTTGTCAAACAACCTAAATGGTTGGTGTCAGTGTCAAAGTGTTCATAAAGCTAGGCCACAAATTGTGTCCAAGCCACATACCCTTGGAGAGCATTTTTTCTCCATTGCCACCATTGCCAACATTATTGATCTAGATGGAGAACACCATACCAGAGTTTGGCCAACTCATTTGTAATTCCATACAAAGAGAAATAATGTTCCATTTGAGTTACCCAACCAATGGGATCTGAGCCATCAAATTTGGTCACATCCACATGAGGAACGCGTAGGTCACTCTAAAAGTGATGGGGATGAAAAGTCTAGAAATTAGAGGAAGTTTCACCTTCAGATTGCAAAGGTGGGTCAGAGGAGGGAAGATCTGCAGGGATATTCAGCTTAGCACATATCATTGTAGTGAAGAATGCAAGCTGGGTAGCGAGGTCCTGTTTGATGGTTTCCATTTTTGTGCCGATGGAGGAATGCATGTTTTTATTGATGGTGGAAAAATTGGCACTGGGCTGCCTCACTTCTTGTTGGGTCTCTGTGAAATTAGAGAACAAGGAATTGAAGCGAGCTTCCAAGTCTTGGCTATAGGTGTGGGCCATGATGAAGAGGGAAAACGAAAAGGGACGGGTGGGACCACCCAAAAAATGGGTTATGCGTGAAGTGTATCACGACGACCAGGGAAACAAGGGGAATCCAATGGGGTAAGGCCCAAATAAGGGTGTTGGAAGGGGGTCAGGTCCACGGGAAATTTTGTTTTGCTGAAAAATGATGGGTATGACTGCGATAAGGGTGAAGAGAGGAATCCAACGAGATAGAGATCAAATAAGGGTGACAACATGATCCATTTTTTTTTTATTAATCCTATTGATTTATACTTCAATCTGAAGAATACTGCAATGTTGAAATGTCCAAATTCTTAACAGGAAGAAATATGTAGTAATTTCCCAACCTGAATGCAAGAAGCACAGTTGCGCGACAATAGATCTTGTATGTTCTATTTTTTTTTTCCATCCTAAGGGTTAAGCTATGCAGGCTATCTATAGACAAGGGTTTTCCCTGTGCTATAGCTATTTGATATACGTGCGAGGTCCAACAGTAGTACTTGACCCAATATCTCAGGGCACCGACTAAGGAGGCTAGATCGTACCCTTAGTCGTACTACCCGACTACCCAGGTACTAGAGAGTATCTTCTTGAGTGTTGTTCTCGATGGAACTATAGAATTCAGGCGATCGATCAATTTATCTATGGAGGGCTTCAGGAGATCTAGGCCAATCCTTATATAGGTGTAGTCTGATGTGCTACCACTCAAAGGGGTACCAACAGGGGTTACAAGGGTGGCCAATAGATGTGCACTTAAGTACCACTTGTATTTATTGCATGTATGAATCCCCAACCATGGGTTTATGCACGTAATGATAGATCTCTGTAGCTTTAAGATGCCAGAATAGATCTCTACCCTGGAAAATTTAACCCACAATTTTCTGCCAAGAAAAGTGCTCTGATACCACTTGTAGTATTCCATATATAAAATAGTATGCAGAGCATAAATATTTTAGTTAGAAATGGCAGAACAACAATGATATAACTAGAATAATACCAGAATAACACCAGAAAGAGCACCTTGATTAATGATAACAATTTTCACTTGCCTCTTTGATGGGGCAACCTTTAGCAGATAAGATCTCTATTAAAATAATATCCAAGACAAAAATTCTCATACCCTCTACTCATGTAGTATTCCAGATATAAATAAGTATGCAGAACATAAATAATTATCTAGAAATGGAAGAGAAACAATGATATAACCAGAACGATACCACAATAATACTAGAATAACACCATAAAGAGCACTTTGATTATTGAGAGAAATGTTCATTTGCCTCTTCGAGGGGGAAACCTCCAACAGAGCCGATCTCTATTACAATAATATCCAAGAATAAACTTCTCATACCCTCTATTCCTATTTATACTAAATCTAACTATCCAAAAGAACAATATAGAGGAAGATCCTTCTAGAAGTGGAAACTTCTATTAGGTATTCTTACATTTGACTTATTCCTCCTTATTGCTAGGCCTTATTAATATTGACCTTTATTAAATGGAAATATATTATTCTACACACTTGAGGGGTTAGGTAGGTTAGGTCCCTAACATTCCCTCCCCCTTAGAATCAACCTTGTCCTCAAGGCTTGAGATGAGGAAATTGTTGCAGAATGTTAGCAGGCTCCTAGGTGGCATCTGCTATAGTTGTATATTTCCACTGAACTAACACTTCCTTGATGGTACGCTAATGAAGAAGATGCTCTCGCTGGTCCAAAACTGGTTGTGGTTGTAACTAGATGGATCCTTGTTCATCCAACTTGGGAAGGTTGGTTTGAGTTTGGCAGTTAGTTCCAATCACCTTCTTTAAGGAAGAGACATGAAAAACAAGATGGATCATAGAATGATTGGGTAAAGCTAACAGATAGCCACCTGTCCAATGTGCTTGAGAACTGTATAAGGACCATAAAATTTGGGTGCCAGTTTCTGACAATGTTCGGCCTCAAGTAAAGTTTTCTTATAAGGTTGCAGCCGAAAAAATACTTGGTCTCCTTCAGAAAATTATCGTTCTAAGTGACCTTGATCATCTTGTTGCTTCATGCGATTCTGAGCCATGACCAAATTCTCTTTGAGGGTATGGAGAACAACCTCGTGAACTATAAGTGTTTGGTCAACTGCCTGGACCTTCGATACACCTGGCATGTAGGAGAGAACTGAAGGTGGCTTTTGGCCATATACTTCTTCAAAAGGAGTCATGCGAGTAGTTGTATGGTAAGAAGTGTTGTACCACCATTCAACTAATGGTAACCATTGAGCCCATTGATTTTTCCTTTCAGAGGAAAAACATCACAAATAAGTCTCCAAACACTTATTGACGACTTCAATTTAACCATCAGTCTGAGGATGATAGGCGGTGCTGAGATGTAATTGGGTGCCCTGGAGTTTGAACAGTTCTTGCAAAAAATTGCTGGTGAAAGTTGGATCTCGATCAGAAACAATAGAATGAGGAATGGCATGAATATTGAAGATATGATCCATGAAAAATTGAGCCACAATTGATGCGGTAAATGGGTGTTGAAGAGAACAAAAATGAACATACTTGGAAAGATGATCCACAACCAACATGATGACGGAATTATTTCCTGATTTAGGTAATCCCACAATAAAATCCATAGAGATGTCCCTCCAAATAGCGGGTGGAATCAGAAGCAGTCAGAGTGTGCTAGGTGGTTTGATGGTGTCACCTTTGTTGCATTGAAAAACATCACATTCTTCTACAAAAGTGCGAACATCCTTTTTCATACCATCCCATAAAAAAGAACGTTTGACCTAGTCATAGGTTTTGGTAAACCCTGAATGCCCAGCTGTGGGAGTAGCATGAAGCTCATAAATCACCATGGATTCAAGTTGTGATTGTTTACTTAAATATAAACGACCTTTGTAGCGAAGTTCATCGTTGTGCCAAGAGTACCCTGGGGAAACTGGAGAGTTGGCTTTCAATTGTTGGATCATATGCGATATTTTAGGATCCACCTGGACACCAACCTTTCCAAAAATATGACCTAAGTACTCTACTTCTGAGGCTCCAATGGCACATTCATCTCATTTGAGGAAAAGTTGGTGTTGCGAGATTAGATGGAGAATTTGATCCACATGGGAAAGATGAGATTGCCAAGTTTTACTATAGATGAGAGTATCATCAAAGAAAACTAAGAAAAAATGACAGAGAAAAGGACAGAAGACATGATTCATGAGGATTTGGAAGGTGGAGGGGGAATTACATAGGACAAAGGGCATGACAAAAAACTTATAGTGACCCTCGTGAGTTCGAAAGGCAGTCTTGGGTATGTTATCTTCTTTCATACGTATATGGTGATATCCAGAATGCAGCTCAAGTTTAGTGAATTATTAAGCACCACTTAGCTCATCCAAGAGATCATCAATGAAAGGAATGGGGAACTTGTCCTTGATGGTGAGCTTATTGAGGGAAAAAAATTCAGGACACATGCACCAAGTACCTTCTTTCTTAAGTACCATGACCACAGGGGAAGAATAACGACTGGTATTGGGGCGGATAACACCCGCTTGGAGCAATTCCTGCACTATTTTCTCAATTTCATTCTTTTTGGAAAAGGGGTGACGATAAGGGAGAACATTGGGAGGAAGAATGCCAGGAACAAGGGGAATGGAATGATCATGAACACCATGAGAAGGAGGAAGTCCCTAAGGGGTGGAAAAGCCAGCTTGATGTGTGGAAAGGATAGCTTGGAGGTCAGGATGCATAGAGGGTGTCGCAACGACTTGAATAGAATGGAATTTAGCAATGATACTGGAGTGGCCTTTCTTGAGGAGATTTTCCATATGATGGGAACTAATGATCTCAGGAGAACCAACTATGAGACCTTGGAATTGATACCTTTGTCCTTCCTGTTGGAATTGCATGGTTAATTTTTTAAAATCCATAAGAATGGGACCCAAAGTGCATAACCATTCAACACCTAGCACAATGTCACAACCTCCCATGTCAATGGAAAACATATGACATTTAAATTGGTAATTTCCAATTTGAAGACATACATTTTCACAATGCCCACCACATTTCATAGACCCATCATTGGCTATCATGATTTGAAAATTATTGACAACTCAAATATAGCAATTGGTTTCCTGGGAAATGCGAGGATGAATAAAATTGTGGGTGCTACCACTGTGAACAAGGATGATGACCTTCCTGTGCTTAATGTATCCAATGATCTTGAGCATTGGTGGGGCCAAGAATCTAGTAAGGGCATGCAAGGAAATAATTGGGTCAACTTCAGGTGGGTCAGCAGGCTCCTGGGTGGCATCGAGAAGGGAGGGTTCTTCAACAAGGGGAACTGTCACATCCTCTTCAAGAACATCTTCAGAAATTTCCATAAATAGTTTTTGTTCCTTACACTTGTTCCTTGGATTTTTTTTTTCATAAAAATTATAGAAAATACCCTTCAATTGGCGTTCAACCATTTCAGCCCTAGTTAGTTTATGGACCTTGAGGGGAGTGATAGGGGGGTTAGGATTAGTGGGTCAAGGGTGAGGAACAAAAGGGGGTTTTTTGTTCTGGGAAAAAAAAACTTGTTGGGCATCTTTAGCACATTGAGTAGCTTCCAACCAAGTTGGAGGGCGAGCCATGAGAACCTGGGATTATATTTCATCCTTGAGACCACTGATAAAGCATTCATGGAAGAATGCATTTGACATGCCCTCGATTCGAAAGGCTAAATTCTCAAAAGCAGTGATGAAGTCTTCCACTGCGCCTAACTGTTTCAACTTGTTCAAATGATCGAGATAGTGGGTATTAGTATCAAAGAGGGCAGAGAGCTCAACAACAAACTAGGTCTAGGCAATATACCCTTGACGTGAATGTTTTTTCCATTGCCACAATTTCCAGTGTTCAATATCTAGATAGAGTACAACATAGCGAAGTTTGGCCATCTCGTCAGTAATACCATGCAGAGAAAAATAGTGCTCCATTTGAGTGACCCAACCCGTAGGATCAAATCCATCAAATTTATTGACCTCTACGCGGAGAAGACAGGGTTCACGATGAAAGGAGTTGGATTGAAAATGCGGATACTGAGAGGAATAAACAACATCAGGTTGGTTTGATGATGAAGGACCCGTAGGGAGGTTTAATAATTGATTGACAACAGACTGGAGGCAGGTAAATTGGGTTGTGAGGTTGGCTTCCATGTTGTTAAATTTGTGATCTAATTTGTCAATGCGAGAATGGGTAGAATCCATCTGAGATATGGGATGTTTGATGGAGACATGGGATTGATTGATGGATGCTTGGAGTTCTTGGTTGCGAGTGGTGGCCATTTGGAGAGGGGAAGATTTTTTTATTTTTTTTTACTCCTGTGGAGTTATACTCCAACCTGAAGAATACTGCAGTGACAAAATGCCCAAATTCTTAACAGGAAGAAATGTGTAGTAATTTCACAACCAGAATGTATAAGACATCATAGAATGAAAATATATCTTGTTGGTTCTATTTATGTTTCTTCCCAAGGGTTCAGTTATTCAAGGATTCTATAGACAAGGGTTTTCCCTGTGCTATAGCTCTCTGATATACGTGCAGGGTCCAACAATAGTACTCGATCCAATATCTCAGAGAACCAACTAAGGAGGCTAGACTGTGCCCTTAGTCTTATTACCTAACTACCCAGGTACTAGAGACTATCTTATTGAGTGTTGTTCTCGGTGGCACTATAGCAGTTAGGTGATCGATTGGTTTATCTATGGAGGGCTTCAAGAGATCTAGGTCGATCCGTATACATATGTTGTCTGATGTGATACCACTCGAAGGGGTACCAACAAGGGTTACAAGGGTGGCCAACAAATATGTGCTTAAGTACCACTTGTATTTCCTGTGTGTATGAATCCCTGACCATGGGTTTATGTGTGTAATGACATATCTATGTAGCTTAAAGACGCTAGAATACATCTCTACCGTGAAAAAATTTAACCCACAATTTTCTGCCAAGGAAGGTGCTCTGATACCACTTGTAGTATTCCAGATATAAATCAGTGTGTAGAACATAAATAATTAGCTAGAAATGGAAGAGAAGCAATGATATAACCAGAACGATACCACAATAATACCAGAATAATACCAAAATAACACCATAAAGAGCACTTTGATTACTGAGAGAAATGTTCACTTGCCTCTTTGAGGGGGAAACCTCTAGCAGAGCAGAGCTCTATTACAATAATATCCAAGACAAAAATTATCATACCCTCTATTTCTCTTTATAATAAATCTATCTATCCAAAAGAACAATCTAGAGGAAGATCCTTTTAGAAGTGGAATCTTCTATTAGGTCTTCTTACATTTGACTTATTCCTCCTTATTGCTAGGCCTTATTAATATTGACCTTATTACATGGAAATATATTATTCTACCCACTTGAGGGGTTAGGTAGGTTAGGTCCCTAACAACTCCTATTTATACTAAATGTGTCTATCCAAAAGAACAATCTAGAGGAAGATCCTTCTAGAAGAGAAAGCTTCTATCAGGTCTTCTTACATTTGACTTATTCATCCTTATTGCTAGGCCTTATTAATATTGGTCTTTATTACATGGAAATATATTATTCTACCTATGTGAGGGGTTAGGGAGGTTAGGTCCCTAACAAAAGAGTTGGGTCTCAAGCTAGTTTCACTTAGGGACGATTGATGTCGCCAGCCCAAGTGACATCCCATGGTAGAAGAAAAGGGAGATGACAGAGTAGGAGATCCTTTCAAGACATTTCTTAAGGAATACCTCACATGACAAAGGAATGAGATGATGGAAAACGTCACTCAGATCCTTCGACGACTACTGATGGTGGTTGAGGCATCTTTGACAAGCAACCATTTTGGAGGTGCGACGCCCTTCAGGGTACAATTTAATTTTGATATCCCCTTATTTGAAGGCTATATAGATGAAAATGGTCTACAGAAATGATTGAATCTACTAGAATATTATTATTTTTTCCAAAAAAAAACCAATGGAAAAAAGATCACCTTCATGCTCCTTAAATCCCTTCCCCATGTCAAATCTTGGCGGAAAGGTTACTAGGAGGGGCACACCATAGATGAATATATGATGTTCGTGAGAGAACCCACCCGGGAAACCTTTGTGGATTACCTCGAGCAGGAGTTCTACCTTGTTGGAAGCTACGATGAATAGGATATGAGATGGATGACTCTACATCAGGAGAGAGACCAAATGATGCTAGAGTATACCAACATCTTCCATACCATGTTCTCAAAGTTGGGTATTCAATATTATAAGAGACACCTAGTTCTGAAGTACCGTAGTGGCATACACAGGTACATCCAAACATAGATGGATTTCTTGGAAATCTCTTCACTGGGAGATGCTTATCAATATGTTATCAAAATCGAGGAAAATTTTAAGCAATGGAATAAGCGGGAGTTTAGATCTGCAAATTCACAACAACAAAAGTATGGTAAAGGATGCTCTAACTCACAAAAAAAATGGACAGAGAAAGAAAATCCAACCTCAATACAACCAATACAAGCCATTGTTAGGACCCATAAATGTCCCTTTTTCACTACATCTTTTGCCCATTCAACCTTCTCATTCCTAAGATAAATGACTATTATAATGAGTACCAAGACCCTTTTTCCCAAGGTATGAACTATTCATCTCGCTTTTATATTTTCATTTACTTAGCATGTTTGATTGGTAACGTTCACATATTTTACCCATGAAATGATTTAACTAATGATCAAAATGCTTAGAATAGCCCACTTCGAGAAACTCGTTGTTGTTATAGCTATGCGCCAATCTTGGAAGCTGTTACATGACTGCTGCAACAGATGCCACCAATCCTGGAAGTTGTTACACGACTACTGCAATAGAAGCCCATCAATGCTGGAAGTTGTTACAACAGACGCCACTAATCATGTTGTTATACGACTGCTGCAACAACTACTAATTAGATATGCTGGCTCACGATGTTGATCAAGGAGAGTTCTAGATTTTGTATTAATGATATCAAACGAATAGCTAGAGAATCGGGGATTCTCAAGACTGTTCTGTTTATGTTCTACTGAATGACTCTGACTTTAAATAACAGAGCTTTTGTAATGAAAAGGAGTTTTTTTTACTGGAGAAAGAAAAGTAACGCTTATTGTACATAGACATTTTTGGCAATTGAATGAAAGAGCGGATTGAATTCCTTTAGTAGACCGTAACCTATTTCTTTGAGCGGATTCGGTGAGAAGGAAAGGGCCCACCTTCCTCACCGATTCCCCTCCATTTTGAATTCTAGATTAGTTGTTTTAAATGCGAATGATTTAACTGTTAGACATTTATAGAATACAATTGTTTTTACAGTTTAGTTCCTTCTTATTAGATGCACATAAACTTGTCTCATGAGAATTAGAAATCGATTGCTGAACATTGTTGGAGAACTACTTTCCCTTTTTCTGCATTAGGTTAAAATCTTGTTTCCGAGAAATAAAAGTGTGAAGTACCTTCTTGCAATAAGTAGATTTCCTTTCTGCAAATAGTATAGAACTTCTTCTTGCAAAAGTAAATTAGAAAGTTAGATTAGAGTAGGCAATCCAGTGTTCTTATACATTCATCAGTTTAGATTGCAATTATGATTTCAAATCTGTAGAACTCCAGCTGTATCAACACAACTGTGTTAGTGATAATGTTTTCTTTTTTTAGAACTTCCCTACTACAATTAGATTAGAGATGCTTTCATAATCTAGCATAGACTGTGCACAATTATCTTGAAATAACAGACTTCCCTGGGTTGACAATTTATGTTGAACACTTTGATTCTCTATTCAATTAGGCAATTAAAGTGCCCAACAGCCATAGGAAAAGAAGGGTAATGGGAAGACAAAGAAGGAAACTAGAAAGTGGTGCGAGTTCCACAAAATCCCCTGGTACAAGACTGATGAATGTTGCTCGACAAAGTCATTGTTGGATGCGATTAAAGAAAAGGAGTCAGACTCTGACTCAAAATATGATCTGGAACAAGGAAATCAGATCATCGATGCAGAACCTACTGCTACCATCGCAATTTTAAATATCCAACCGAATGCGTCAGAGGAGCTTGAGGAGGGATAGAACCTCTTCCATTAAGATATGTGGGTGAATGGGACCCCACTACAATATTTCATTGTTGATAGTGAGAGCCAGAAGAACTTGATAACAATGGATTTCATCAAGAGAGTGAAGTTGTCAAAACTACCACACCCCCAACCGTACACCATTAGATGCTTGAGTCAGGGAAAAGACATCTACATTAGCCAAAAATGTCACATGTTCTACAACATCAATCCCTTCAAAGATCAAGTATTATGCGACGTTGCCCCGCTTGAATCCTGTGATGTTCTCTTAGGACAACCATAAATGTGGAAACATCATGTTGTTTATGAGTCTCAGCCCAATAGTGTCATTGTTATTCTAGGGGGTCATGTCTACAGGAATAGGTATTTATGACTTCTACCATTTCATTGAACTCAAAAAAATAGTGCTGCAAAGTAATATCTCAGACAAAAAAGTTTTCCCTCTTCATGATCTAGTCAGAAGGTGAAAAAAAGGTCACTACGACCACCACAACCTCAACCCAAGACCTTTATATACAATAGAATCAAGTCGATAAGAATGTAGAGGAGAACAATGATATTTTTTCTTCACCTATGAGGGTGCCTCTACATTGCCAAGTCAATCATTTCATTGAATTGATTTTTGGTGCTCCCTTACCCAATGGTGTAATCTACATGCACTCCCTTCCAGAAAATGAGGAAATGAAGCGTCAAATTCATGAGCTCATCCAAAAGGGCCACATTTGACCAAGCTCCTTAGCTTGTGGGATCCCAATTGTGTTGGTGCAAAACAAGGTTTCATATGTTAATCATAGTTATAACATAGCTCTTCACCGCTATATTTCTGATGACCCTTTTCTTGTGTGCTTTGGGTTCCAGCCATTAGCCCCCATAAAAATAGCTCTTCATGTCACATATTCACCGACAGAGTCCTCCCACACTTAGACTGAGGGAGATCATGAAACCAATTTTGTTGAATGAATCCAACACCTCCAATAACAGGTCCATGACATCCTTTAAAAGGATAATGCCAAGTACAAACTTTAGCAAGGCAAGTCGCTCACCAAGGTTCAGATTCAGTAAAAGTTTTCCCATCTCCTCATGAAAATTGATGCAATGGGGACCATTTCTTCCTCAGGTGGGAGGACTAATCCAAGTGGATCTTCGTGTCCATCCAACATTTCCACTGAATCAACATTTTTGAGCCTATGGTTTTGATAAACCATTATATTCACCCTTTTGATGTTGTCATTAAGGGGGAATGCTGTAACATACCCAACCACCCATAGGCCGGGGTACGCTACCTTCAAGCCCGCCCTTGGACTTCTTTCTTTTACCGATACCTTTTTAAAATTTAAGGATGCATAAAACAAAAGACTTTAACGACATGCATAACAATAGTCAGTAAGCATGCATAGTCTAAAGATTCAATTAAACGATAATTAAATATACAATAGAAATACATTCATATACATGTAAATGATACCATAACAGAGATCACTTATATTTTTGAAATATGACACCAACTGGCTGTAGACCAAGGAAGTTCCAACCAACCGTAGACACTATTGTTCCAAATCTCAACAACAACATCACCCCCGAGCCAAGGATATGAATCCATAAGGATGGTTCCAAAGTGATACTTGGCTTCCTAAACTAGTCATCACCCAAGCTCTCACAGGCTTCCCAGCTCTCACAACAATCCAAGTACCCATCTCTCTTCTACCTATCTTGCACCACCCGAGAGAACAAACCTTCACCCTTCTTTTCCACATAGTCCCTCAGGCAGTCCTTCTCCTTATTTGGGCTCCAACGCAACTCGTCCAGAATCTCAATGTTGGAACTCTCAGGACTCGCAACTGCGAGCAATGCTAGACACAGGCCAACACATCTCAGACATGCAAGCCTCAAGTCACGGCTAGATCACACCAGCGACCACTATATCCCACCATACCATGGCTAATTCTTTAGCAGTTCGGTTCCCTTTCCCAAGCCAAGACGCGGATGAGGATGGGTCAATGAATGGGTAAGTGGGTGCATGAAAGTGCATGAGGGAAATGAATGAACGTACATGAAATCAGTGAACAAGCCATCATTCGAACACCCCCATCAGACCAGAGGTGGGTTTAAGTAACTTCGTGGGGAATAAAGAACCTCCTGGCCTTCCCCAAGAAGCTCATGTAACCAATCCCCTCCCTTAGACAAAAAGGGTAATTAAAATAGGAATAAACACTTAGCCCCTCAAGCCCCCTCTCTTGTGGAATCATAGACCCATATAACTCTAGTCCTTGTTCGTCTAACAACCAACAATGTATTTATTATTAATAATGATAAAAAACATTACATGTCTTAGGCACATTGGCCTTTTAATAATTGTTTGGGCACTCTAGACTCTCAACGTTGTAACAATACATTATTTAAAATGGGGGTCCAAAACTTGGGGTGTTACATCCCCTCCCCCTTATTTTGGCACTGTCCTCAGTGCATATACAAAATAGAGATCAAAATCTCAAATTTATTCAAAAAGCTATGGGTACTCTACCCGCATGGCATCTTCATGCTCCCAGGTAGCATCTTCAGGACCGTAGCAGGTCCACTGAAATTTTACCATCTCTATAACTCGATTCCGGAGCATTTTGACTTTTTTGTCCAATACCCGCACTGGCTAAACCTGAAAATATCCCTCTATCTCTGCCCGAATCAAATGCCAATCAATAACATGGTTAGGATCATGTACATATTTCTTTAGTAAAGAGACATGAAATACATTATGCACATTCATGGAAGCAGGCAATGCAAACATGTTTGCAACTAGCCCTATTCTGTTCAATATTTCAAATGGACCATAGAATCTGGCTGCCATCTTTGTACAACTACCCAATTTCAAAGAGCTTTTCTTGGGCTTCACTTTCAAAAGTACATGCTCCCCTACTTTAAATTCTCTAGCTGTCATATTCTTGTCTGCATAAAATTTATGTCTATCCTGAGTTGCCTTTAAATTATGCTTGATCTTGACCACCTGGTCTTCCATGTCCTTAAGCAAATCCAGCCCAAGTACCACTCTATCTGCTGGGTTTTCCTAGCTTACTGGAGTATCACATTTCCTACCGTACAAGACTTCAAATGGG
>SNQJ01S0035047.1:21466-55537 GCA_010110895.2 Picea sitchensis
GATACCCATTATTATATGCAAACTCAACCAAGTGTAAGTAATCTTCCCACTTAGATGGCTTATCCATCACATACATTCTTAGCATGTCTTCAATTATTCGATTGACTCTCTCTGTTTGCCCATCTGTCCGGGGATGATATGTTGTGCTAAAGTTTAGATTTGTGCCAAATCCTTTAAACAGTCCCCTCCAAAAATTGGAGGTAAACTTTGTATGTCTGTCTTGTTGGGTATATGTTATATTCTTTTCATGTGTGTGTGTGGGCGTGTCATATTTGACAACTGCATCTGACGATCCCTCTAGTAGTTTTTGCTATTTTTTCTATGTGTGGGCGGTTTTTGCTATTTTTAGCGGTTTTCTAAATTAATCCCAGATTAAGGGATTAGGGTTTTGGTATCTATGGAATACCTAAAAACATTGTATATATTGTATGGTGAATGGTGAAATTCGATATAACAAATATAATAAAGGTTTTCCTTGGTTGAGAGTTTCCGATATAAATCTCTGTGTACTATGTGTATGAGCCATTGATTAAATTATGTTTTTCTTAAGAATCTGTATGCATCGATTTAATTCACAGTTTTAAAACTTACATGTCTGAGACGATTGTCCTAAGTATCCCATGCAACCTATCAATTTCCTTCGTGAAAATTTCTGCAATATTAGCCATTGTATGCGTTGTCTTCATAGGCACAAAATGAGAAGCCTTTGTTAATTTGTCAACCACCACCATGATTGAATCATGTTTCTTATTCTCTGTGGGTAATCCTGTGATGAAATCCATGGTGATCACTTCCCATTTCTTCTCTAGGATTGGAAATGGCTACAACAAACCTATTGGGTGCCTATGCTCAGCCTTCACCTTCTGACATTCCATACATCGAGCGATGTAATCAACAACATCCTTCTTCATTCCCGTCCAAGAGAATTGGCTTCTTACTACTGTAATTTTTTTTTGGTAACCAAGATGTCCAACATAAGGAACATCATGCATTTCCTTTAGTACCAAATTCCTCAGTTCTCCAGAACTAGGAACATAGATTCTATTCTTATGCATGAGTAATCCATCTTCCTTTATCTCATACTCCTTTATTTTCTGTTGTACATCTCCTTGCTGCAAGTTTTCCTTTACCTGTAGGTAATGATGATCTGTAACAAGACCATCTAAATTTTTTCTCTTCAAGTCTAACTGATGCATACTGACAACAATAGCATGCATGAGATGCACTCTTCTACTAAGTGCATGGAAAACCTTATTCTCCTTCCCCTTGATATGCTTGATATCGAAGTATTCACTTAAAAATTCCAGTCATCTTGTTTGCCTGGCATTCAAGGTCATCTTTTCAAAAAGATACTTCAGGCCAATGTGGTCTGTCCTTAATTCAAATTTATTCCCCATGAGATAATGCCTCCACATCCTCAAGGCGTGGACAATGGAAACAAGTTCCAAGTCATGTGTGGCATAGTTCCTCTCATGTTCCTTAAGATTTCTGGACTCATATCTAATGACATGTCCATTTTGCATGAGGACTCCCCCAATTCCTTCCTTACATGTGTATGTACATACCACAAAACTTTCATTTGGGTCAGCAATCTTTAACACAAGTGCACTAGTAAGTAATTCCTTCAACAGATTAAAATTATTTTCACACTTGAGTGTCCATTCAAATTTAGTTCCCTTATTTTGCAAAGAAGTGATGGGATGAGCCACATGTCAGTGTTGGGGGCATGTTGGATGCAAACCCATTTTAGGGAAAATGTTATTTTTGGGGAGAGAAGCACGAAGGGAAGAAAGGACATATGGAAGGAAAAGCAGCACGTGCTAGGGAAGCATACGAGGCACACATACAAGGGAGACCTAATTATGTTAGGGTTAGGGTTTTTGCAATGTATTGTAATGGTTGATGAGACAATAATATATATAATTAGTACTTAGGATGTTTAAGGGGGGACTGAAGGAAAGAGAGAGGACAGACGGAGACCAGATAGAGCGAAGGACAGAGGGAGAGTTCGGAAGTTGTAAGTTTTGTAAGAACTGTACTCCTTCATAAGCTAGTAATATAGAGAAGGAGTGAGAAACTCGATCCCGAGGGTTATATCATAGGTTGTGGAGCCTGGTGAGAAATAGTCAGACTCACAGGGATTGGGGAGCCCGTTGTGATTATAAGATCCAAGACTGTAAACACGGGCGACGTGACATATTTCTAAGACATAATAAAGAACTTCAGAGCCAGATATTTGTGGACATAGCCCAGGAGGGGGTGAACCACGGTCACACTTGTGTTATGTGATTGAATGTATGTGTCTCTATTGTTGTTAAGTATTGAATGCTAGATGAATGAATGAAGAAAATAGTTAGATCTGATACTCTAAATGCATGAATAAGAATGACTGTTTTAATAAAGAGGTTAGACTAAATAAATAAATATCACAAGGTAGAACCATAGATCTCCACTCATTCCCAAGCTGCAAGTACCTGAGTATTGCAGCCACCCATAGAGTTATCTCGGGCGAGACTGCGCAATATACCCTTTGTATTGTGTTGCCTTCTAGTTTACCAAGAGGGACGATAATTTTAGAGGGATTTTGTTGGAAGCTTGTTAAATCTAAACCTGGGTCAACCTATGACAGTAAGGCAAGATCATAGTAGATAACTGATAAAATAGAAAAACAAACCAACACATGGCCATGAACAACTATTTGATATATTTATGCATGGATCTGTAGTGTAATTCAGGTTGGCATCCATGTGTACAAAGTCATTATGTATTGTAATGTTCTCATGGGTAACTAGCACTTCCATCTGAGTCTTCATTACTCCACTTCTAGGAATTATAATGTATTTTGGTCATCGCAGATACTCCTTTGACCTCACACATTAGGGGGAATTTGTTACAAAAAAAAATTCCTCACCCCATGCAACTTTCTTGGATGGCCTTTCCATTTCCCTATGCAGACTTGAAGTCCCCTTTTGTACCTTCCAGATCCAAAAATAAAATTTTTCAACATATACACGCCCTATCAGTTACACAATAAGTGTATACACAGGTTTCTCCACTACATCCCATGTACATCAGGTTTGGTGCTCAAAATTAAAAATTATGTCGGGTTTCCATGCCAGGTCACAAGATCCATGATCCTTGACCTTCCATATACTGGAAATGCTCCAAATCGGCCCTTTAGTTCCATTTTAAGACTATAAATTGAGCCATATCCAAGCCTTAAGGAGATTCAACAATTCAACTTTGAGAGCAAAGACACTCTAGAGAAATTTCACTTCATATTGAGTCTACATCCCTTTGTCCTTGAAAGTCTGAACTCTTTGTTTAGTCCCCAAGCTCTTCCTTCTTTATGATGGATAACCTCATTGAATCCTTTATATGATATTTCCTTTGGAGGAGGATTGAAGTGGTGGAGGCCCAACTGGAGGGACTTAGTTTCTCAGTTTCGATATGTGTCGTTGCAGAAGTTTGTCACCTATATACTTCTGCTGATTTATTTTATAGAAATACTCTTTTCTCGTCTAATTGATATCTTGCAAATATATAAAGTATTATTCCATGGGTGTATTTTTCATGTATTTTAATGGATTATTCTATTATATATGCTAACATTATATATTATCACCATATGCTTGCGTACCTTGGTTGTTGAGGACAAGTTGTAGGTATAAAGCTTTGAGTTGTGTGCTCAACAATGGTCTTCATCAAATGTCCAGACGAGGTAGGCTCTTGGCCTTGTCTTATTGGAATTTCATTTATATAGAATACATGGAATTAAAGTTTATTTATGCATGTCATTCTGTATGTTGTGTTTTACCCCATGCCATAGAAAGATTTTCCTCGTAACACCTGTAGACAAAAGTTATTTGTTGTCCATGCCAAAGATACCACCTGGTGTCATGCTCGAAGGGGAGATCCTAGGAAAGGTCATTTCTTTGAAGTTTGTAGACGACGACATAACAGATGTGCATAAATTCCTCGATCTAGCACAAGAGAAATACTTGTGCACCAAAAGCATGCCAGGGACATGGGAAATAATGCTTACAAAAATCAACAATTTTAAATCTGTTAGAAATACCACATTTTGGTAGAAACCAATAAGTAAATGCATGCATCAAAATACTGTTGATCTGTGTTCACAGAGGGACGCTATGTTTGGATCCATCAGTGTCCACTGACACACAATTGACTGCGTGGATAACAAGTTCTCCAAAAGTAGGGGAGGATCCAACAACATTATTTGTAAATAAGTTGAGGGACGAGTCACTATCAAAAGCTATGAAGAACAAATTTAGCACATTCAGAGGGTCATGAGGATTGGATGTCACGAACATAAATGATGATGGTGTGTGATTTGCGACGTGGGTGTTGGACTTCAAACTAATTAGAAAATTTCGTAAGGATGAGGTGTTGACTGTAGTGATAGAAGAAGAACAAAAATGAGCAGAAGGGGTCCAAATGAATTGTGCCACATTTTTGGTAAATCAATTTTTGATAGACTGCACAAAATCCTAGGAAAAAGGAATGAAATTTCATTATGCCAGGCTTCTCATTCTGATTGCACTAGTTGGCTAGAAGGAACTTGGTGATTGCCAGTTTTTGAAAACATGACACAAAGGAGGTGTAGTTGCATGATATGTGAATCTATGGCATACGAAAAACATGAGGAGACAATTAGAGAACACTATCACATTCTATGTCTATCCGGAAGACATTAGGAATAGTATAATGCACAGACCACACATCACAACCCATACAATCAAGACTTACCAGGATATTGCACATTTTAAAGAAGGGATGCATCACATATAAATCCAAGACAAGAAAGACCATGCATACCAATGGTTTCCGACGAGGTACAAGTTGACATCGAATGATGTCTGCCTAATTGAAAACAATTGGAAGGAAGACTAGAAAGTTCCAGGGGAACAAATGGAGCACACTGATGGGGAAGAAGAACAAGATAACAATGAGGAAGGAATAAATGACCAAGGCAATGGTACAAGAAACACACCGAAGACAAGACCATCAATAGAGCCTGCCCAACAGACAGTTCCCAAGGTAGGAGATAAATGGAAACACAAGGGGAAAGGAATTCCATGAAAAAAGGAGAAAGCACATAAGGAACCACTCGACTACACCTTGACCAAGGATGACATTTATAGAATTGGCTACCAAGTATGGGATGCCATAGAGGAGGTAGTCCAACAGGTGTCATAGCTCTAGCAGGAGCTGAGCAAGAAGGTACAATACTAGTTGATTACCTTGAAACAACAACTGGAGATACTAATCATGGTGCCAGAAAGAACATCCAATGTAGGCCAAACGATAAATGTTCCAGGAGTAGCAGAAACTACTAATTCATCCTTGACAGAGTTAGTAGTCGGGCGCAGAGTATTGAATATTGTGACAGATGTAGTTGAGTTCCTGACGTTGGAACTGTAGGAACAAGTGAGACCACTAAGTCATTTGGAATTAACCATCTCTCGGATGCCAATAGTAGTGTTACATAGATTGTAGGTTGAATTATGAAAGAGATAAAGTTTCGCACAGAGTCAGCATCCCATGAATTGATTAAGGTAACCGATGAGAAGGCATAAATACAGAAAAATTATACCATTGTGCTACAAGAGAAGAGCAAGGTAGGAATAAGAGTGTAAAGAACATTGAATGAAAAGAGTGAGATCGAGGAAAAGGATAATAAACCAGTAAAAGAGAAGGATGAAGATGAACAAATGGCACAATAGATACAGACTTTCGTCCAAAAACTATATAAAGAAATTCTAGAAGTCCCAATGGTGGTGGAGGCCACAATGGAGGAACAAGTGTCAATAATTGGTGAAGTCATTAAGGGATTTTTCACCAATATTGAATACTTTCACTCATGCACAATACCATAGACACCACCAGAAGAAAAGGAGAAAAGGGCGAAGATTGTCATAATATCAGTTGTGAACATTAATAGTATGGAGTTGGAATGCACGAGGATGTGTGATGAAAGCATGTAGATTTGGACCCAGCTCACAATCAATCCTGAGTTGAAGGTGATTGAGGATAAGGTAAGGAGTGTACAGGAGAAGGCCCAACAAGTTAATGAGAGCATCAATTCTTTTCCACCAACTGAATGAATGACAACAATTCTAGAAGAGAGGTAGTTGTACAATGAAATAAAATAGATGAAGGAAAAATAGAAGATTATAATGCAGAAACTTGAACCCTTACAGGACGAATCACTCGGGGTAATACGGAATTTGGCCACTGCGTAAGGAATGAAAAATCAAGTAGTGCATGACATTGAGGAAAAACTCACGACTTTGACTGCACATGCCATAGAGGAAATTTTGGGGAAAGAAGAAGAAGTGGAAAAAGAGGTTCAGACAGCCCATGAGGCCCTCCAAAAGTTGATGGAGGCATGGAAGAGCGTGACGCAATAGGCCTAAGTGGCTTGGGAAAAGCCACGGGTGAGTGTTTGGGGCCTATTGGATAGGAACTTTGGGATAGAGTTTTGAGGAAATTCCCAGGTATGGAGGAGATGCAAAGCAACAAACGAAATATGAGGAAGCAGGAGCAAGGTGTGCAGTAAAGGCACATTCAAGATTAGAGTGCATAGTAAAATCATACTTAGTAGAAAAGAAGAATAAAGAAAGGAGAACAAAGTAGAAAGATAAACCATGTAGAAAGGAAGAACAAAGTAGAAAGATAAACCATGTAGAAAGGAAGAACATTAGTTCGACATGCAAAAGTAGAGATACGCACAAAAGCAGGTAGAACAACAGTTCATCATGCAAAAGTAGCATGTGGGCGTAAAAGCAGGAAAAATGTGTCCGAACAGCTAGTCAACATGTGTTGTAACGATTCATGATGAGTTTTCATAGGGTTTTGAGCCCTAAATTCATGTATAAATATGTAATGGGTCGAGCATATTAGGGGTTCTCCATCCTGGAGTCTGTACTAAGAGAGGGTTCTATCAATTAGATTCAGGAGGTGAAGAATAGAGAAAAGAGAGTCTATGTCTGGGTATGTAAGGATATTTGCAGAGAGAGAAGCTAGCATGATAGAATGACTAGGTGGAATGGGGACCGATCATGATGTATCTATTGTAGTGTAGTGCACAAACTTGAGATAGTTGCACAAAGAAGAATAATAAAGAAGCCAACCATTGTGGACATAGCCCAGAGTTGGGTGAACCACATTAAATTTCATGTTGATTGTCTACTTATGTGATTGTCTGTGACTTTTTTGTTTATGCATGCTTAGATATAGCTCTTTTTATGATATGATGTTGCATAGTAAGAATGAATGGCTCAATAACTGGGTTAGAAGGTAACTTGCATTACAACAATGCTGTGTAAGTGAATGTATGAACTAATCAAGGGTTAATAATTATTGAATATTGTGCACAAAGTAAACAACTAATAAGTAATCTCTCGATCGCATCACATCCCCTTACACTTGCAAAAACTTAGTTCCTACAGTCCCAGTAGATACCTCGGGTGAGACTTCTTCTACATGCAGGTGATGTCGAAAGGGTCGGTATCTGAAGGGTTTTGTTGGTTAGATAACTTGAACCTAGGATATTACAACCATGCGCCAACACATAGTTAAGTTCCTCATCCGAAAACTTCCGAGGAAGTGACCGTGCATGAAACATGCAAGAGGTCATCACCTTGAGAGATCTGTTATTCCTCTCAACAAACTTGTTCTACTACAGAGTATATGGAACTGTGTGCTACAACTGTATCTTGCCTCAAGACAAAGATCCTAAGCATCTATGTTTACATACTCTTCCCCATTATCTGTATGAATGGATTTGATCTTTCTCCCTAATTGGGTCTCAAGAAGTACCTTGAACTCTTTTAGGTGCTACCTCTGACTTATGTGTGAGAAAAAATACCCAATATGTACCTTTCATTACCAATGGATAGATGCGAGAATGGACCCATGAGATCATTGTGAATCAGATCCAATGGAGAGGAGGCCCTATTAGCCTTCCCTTTCTTGAACTTTTCTTGAGGGTTCTTTCCAAGTACACATCCTTCACAAACCCCTTTGGAAAAGTGGATATCATGTAACCCGGTGACCATCCCGTTCTTGGTAAGTTGTTGCATGTACCTGAAGTTCAGGTGACCAAACCTCTCGTGCCATAATATAATACTGTCATCAGCATGTGTAATTAGTACAAAGGAATTAGGTTCACTAAAATTAGAAAACATGTATAACATATATTTATGATTTACCTCCCCGACAACAATTTTGGAGTTATCTTGCATGTCGAAAATGGACACAAAGTCTGGCGTGAACTCCACCTTTTTTCATGATCCTATGTGTGTAATATGGTACACTGAGAGTAGATTCATGAAAATTTGAGGAACATGGAGAACTTTCTCAAAGCTTCCATGATTTAGTTCCACTCTTCCTTTTCCAGTGACCTCGACTAGAGTGTCATCCCCCATGAGGATAGGAGGTCTCGTGCGTGCAATTATAGAATATATAATATACATTGTGTTTTACATATGATGTGAAGTGACTGAGTCTACAATTCTAGTGTCACGAGAAGGATGTACAACAACTAATGCATGATAAATTCCTTTCTTATGGGATTGATCTTTTGACTTCTTCTTGGAAGCCTCAAGAACAAAGTCCCCAAGATTGTTTTTTTTTTAATAATTTGAGCCATCTGATTAGTCTGTTTCTTCATGCAAGATGATTCTGGATGGTTCCCATGATTGTAGTAACCAAACTTCTTCCCTTGCTTTATTTTTCCACCTTTGGAACCAGAGAAATCATTGAAGGGTTTGGAGTACCCTTCCTTCTTTAAATCTGCATGCGCCTTTTCTTTTCCTTTCCTTTAGGATTTAGGATTTTGAGAGTTATTTCCATCATGCACAACAAGTTGCACATCTGGTTTCTTTGACAGTTTCACATCTCCTTGAGAATTTTTTGCACGAACCTTGTTTCCAACTGTCAAAAGCCAATTATAAATATTTGTCTACTGATTGTATGCTCCTCCAACTTATTGATCCATCGGTGGTAGGATTTATATAACCGTCTCTTGTTCCTGCTGTTACAGTGTACAACTGATCCAAGTCTTCTCCCTCCATATTATTGTCTATTGGCTCCATATATCTGGGTCCTACATATGGATCCAAGGGTTGAACTACCTTGATTCCATCAGCCTCAAAGGTCATGGTGTCATAGGCCCAATCAATTCCAAGTAGTGCAGGGTAAGGGTCCTTATCCCCCATGATCTCAATCACTTCAAAGTCAACCACTGTCTTTACTCCCACAACATCTGTTTCCACATTCTCCAGTCTTCCTATGGGGAAAATACAATATTGGTTTTCCATTCTTAGCTGAGTTGGGGAATATGTCAGCCTAGGTTTTCCTAAGGCTTCCCAGGTCTTCTTAGGCAAAATGTTCACATCGGATCCTAAATCAAACATGACATCCTTAATCTCAAATTCATCTATCTAGGATACTAGTTTGAATTCTTTTCTAGTTTGTACATTTCTTCTCTACACTCTCTGAGTACTCTTCTCAGGAAGATTATCCCTTATTCCTGCTTCTATCGGTTCTTCATTCCCTGAAACTAGGTATAGCACATTGCGCAACTTTTCTATTAGTTGATCGTTCGCAAGAATGTTAGAGAATAATTGAAACCAAAAGTCAACTACATTTTGAGGTTGCTCAGGTTGTCTCGGTGTGGCTACAAGGTTTCTGGGTGAAGGTGGTGAAGCAGGGACTTGTGAAATCTTAGGGTAAACAATAGGCTGTGGGGTTTTCACTCTTATCTTAGGGATAAGAATATTCTAAAATACTTCTATGGCATCTTTAAAGAACAACTTTTGTTTTAGAGAGTCATACATGTTGTTAGAAAAACAGGATCGTGGAGCAATAAAATAAAACAAATGTGGAAATAAAACATAGAACATACTCAATACAATAGAGACACATATATACATGTTTCACCCAGTGTGGGTTACGTCCACCAGAGAAATTGCCAGGTCCTTCCTTTATTATTATCTAGCAAATGAAGGGATACAACCTACAACAAACCCGTTGTAACTTCCTCTTCTTTCTCTCACAGTCTCCTATCTCAAAATACAATATTCACAATCATACAAAGCCACAATACATTTCCCTCATAATAGAGGGTTGCCTTCTAGGGAAAAAAACCCTAACATAACTTCTACTGTCAGATATGCACTCCCCTGCGTGGAAGAGTGTACATACTTGTAGGGTGTAAAGTCTTCATGGGGTATAAACACGGCTTAAAAAAAAAGACCTCTGAATTAGGAAGATAATTAGTCTCCACAACGAACACATGTCTTCTTTAGGTGCTTCTTTCTGTATCTGGGTTAGAGTATTAGCATCAACTCATGTCTTTTCTCCTCCTCAAGTAACAAAATTGAGGTTGGGAAATTGTCCCTTTATAACTCTCTTGATTTCTGAGATGATGAGGTTAATTCCTCATTTTCATACCCTATCTTCCCATTTTGCAACTAATTATGGGCAATCTTCAGTTGCGTGCCCATTGGTTCTGAAGTGAGAGCACCATGGCTGTGTTGGGTGAGGATAGTCTCTAGCCATGTGACCTTGCTCATAAAATTTATAACATCTTCTTTCCCCTCTTCCCCTAGTTCTTCCTCCTTTGAAGTCTCCTCCAACTCCACCTCCTTGACCTCTACCCGGTACCTGAGGGTTTTCATTCACCCTTAATGTTGTTCGGTCCATCCTGTCTGCAAGTGCATCCAACACTCTGCATTGGTTGGTAGTATGTGTGGTAGATGCGTAGAACTCACAGTTCACTGTATTTGGTACTATCAAATATTTCTGCATAATGGGGCATTGTCTTGGCCCATGCCCATGGATTCAACAGATTTCACAATACTCAGTTGTTGGTACTGCTTGGCTCCTTGGAAAAGCATGATAAGGAGTGGGTTATGGAATGGTATGTTCATATATACTTGTGCAACTCCTCCTGTGGGTCCTGCTGAGGGTCCCATAGGATTTTGAGGAGGTCCCATTCCCCTCATTCGTGGACAATTTTTCACCATATGCCCTTTTGTATAACATTCAGTGCACCGGACCTGTGGTCATCCTGGTCTAGGTATTGGCAGCTCTTGAATATTTTCTGTAAGCATTGATATTTTCCCTTGTAGTTGTGCCAAATTCACATCTGCTGGGAGTCTGGTCACTCTTAGGATCCCAAGGTATACCTCCATGGATTCAACCTTCATCAATTGTTCCAAGGCATTTGTCAAAGTGGCTATCCGTTGTTGCGTTAGTGGAATCCGGGTTAGAGGCAACAATCCCTGAATGTACCATTCCCTTTGATGTTTCTCATGGATTGGATGTGCTAACCTCCCTATAGAATCTTTAAACTTCTGGTCATACTCCCAGGTTGATTAACCTTCTCTTTGTTGGATCTCAGGCAACTCAGATAGAGCCTGTTGTTCTAACTGAGGTAGTTTAAACTCTGTTATGAAGCTTGTCTATACCTGGCCAAGTCTGAATGCTTGACCTTGCATTCCTGGAACTCTTGGCTCAATGATATTCATGTACCACTTGAGAGCGCGACCTCTCAAGGTAGTCTGGAACTCGACCAACTTATTCACATCCAGGGTCCCTCTGGATCTCCAGATTGCTTCGCACAAGAACCAATGTTTCTCAACATCTTCATCTCCCTTACCCGAAAATTCTAGGTATTGAGAAATCGAACCTCGTGCATGACCAACCATTGTTGATCTTGGTGCTCTTATCAAAATGAAACTTAACAGTCCTACTTGTGATCTGCCAGGGGATCCCAATATCCTCCCTATATTTGCACTTCCTGGATGAGGCTGAATAACCAATTTCATTGGAACAGAACTAGCATGAGAAGGTAGTATCAAACTTACCACTTGGGGTATGGGAAATTCGGGGCTGGTGCCACTGGCTTCGGGGAGGTTTTCTTTGATCTGGGGGGTCTCGTTTTATTCCATTGGAGCGATCTCTTCAGTTGGGTTCCCGATCTCTCCTGTCGTCGGTGCCGAATCTTCCCTTTGTTCTTCAAGATTCGTGTCAGCTTCCTTCTCTCTTACGTCTACACCTTCTCCTTCCTGTCCAACCTCCTGGGGACTTCTTTCTTTCTACGCTACTCTCTCACTTAATATTTGACTAACCATTATTTCCTATCTTCTCATCTTCCGCAACTCTTCCATATATCTTTCCTCTACTTATCCTAGTCTGACTTATTTCCGCAACTTATCGGACTGTCTTGTTGCTTTCTTGATCTTCCTGTGCCACCACTTCTCAACTATGGCGGCTCTTTTCATGATATGTGAATATATGGCATATGAAAAACATGAGGAGACAATTAGAGAACACTATCACATTCTATGTCTATCTGGAAGACATTGGGCATAGCATAATGCACAGACCACACATCACAACCCATACAATCGAGACTTACCAGGATATTGCACATTTTAAAGCAGGGATGCATCACATATAAATCCAAGCCAAGAAATACCATGCATACCAATGGTTTCCAAAGAGGTACAAGTTGACATCGAATGATGTCTGCCTAATTGAAAACAGTTGGAAGGAAGACTAGAAAGTTCCAGGGGAACAAACGGAGCACACTGATGGGGAAGAAGAACAAGATAACAATGAGGAAGGAAAAAATCACCAAGGCAATGGTACAAGGAACACACCGAAGACAAGACAATCAATAGAGCCTGCCCAACAGACAGTTCCCAAGGTAGGAGATAAATGGAAACACAAGGGGAAAGGACTTGCATGAAAAAAGGAGAAAGCACATAAGGAACCACTCGACTACACCTTGACTAAGGATGACATTGATAGAATTCACTACCAAGAATGGGATGCCACAGAGGAGGTAGTCCAACAGGTGTCGTAGCTCTAGCAGGAGATGAGCAAGAAGGTACAATACTAGTTGACTACCTTGAAACAACAGCTGGAGATAGTAATCATGGTGCCAGAAAGAACATCCAATGTAGGCCAAACGATAAACGTTCCAGGAGTAGCAGAAACTACTAATTCATCCTTGACAGAGTTAGTAGTCGGGCGCCGAGTATTGAATATTGTGACAGATGCAGTTGAGTTCCTGATGTTGGAACTGTAGGAACAAGTGAGACCACTAAGTCATTTGGAATTAACCATCTCTCGGATGCCAATAGTAGTGTTACATAGATTGTAGGTTGAATTATGCAAGAGATAAATTTTCGTGCATAGTCAGCATCCCATGTATTGATTAAGGTAACCGATGAGAAGGCATAAATACAAAAAAAGTATACCACTGTGCTACAAGAGAAGAGAAAGGTGGAACAAAGAGTGTAAAGAACATTGAATGAGAAGAGTGAGATCAAGGAAAAGGATAATAAAACACTAAAAGAGAAGGACAAAGATGAACAAATGGCACAATAGATACAGACTGTCGTCCAAAAACTATATAAAGAAATTCTAGAAGTGCCAATGGCGGTGGAGGCCACAATGGAGGAACAAGTGTCAAGAATTGGTGAAGTCATTAAGGGATTTTGCACCAATATTGAATACTTTCACTCATGCACATTACCATAGATACCACCAGAAGAAAAGGAGAAAAGGGCGAAGATTGTGATAATATCAGTTGTGAACATTAATAGTATGGAGTTGGAATGCATGAGGATGTGCGATGAAAGCATGTAGATTTGGACCCAGCTCACAATCAATCCTGAGTTGAAGGTGATTGAGGATAAGGTAAGAAGTGTGCAGGAGAAGGCCCAACAAGTTAATGAGAGCATCAATTCTTTGCCACCAACTGAATGAATGACAACAATTCTAGCAGACAGGTAGTTGTACAATGAAATAAAATAGATGAAGGCAAAATAGAAGATTATAGTGCAGAAACTGGAACCCTTATAGGACGAATCGCTCGGGGTAATACGGAATTTGGCCACTGCGTAAGGAATGAAAAATCAAGTAGTGCATGACATTGAGGAAAAACTCATGACTTTGACTGCACATGCCATAGAGGAAATTTTGGGGAAAGAAGAAGAAGTGGAAAAAGAGGTTCAGACAGCCCAGGAGGCCCTCCAAAAGTTGATGGAGGCATGGAAGAGTGCGACGCAACAGGCCTAAGTGGCTAGGGACTAGCCACGGGTGAGTGTTTGGGGCCTATTGGATAGGAAGTTTGGGACAAAGTTTTGATGAAATTCCCAAGTATGGAGGAGATGCAAAGAAACAAACGAAATATGAGGAAGCAGGAGCAAGGTGTGCAGTAAAGGCACATTCAAGATCAGAGTGCATAGTAAAATCATACTTAGTAGAAAAGAAGAATAAAGAAAGGAGAATAAAGTAGAAAGATAAACCATGCAGAAAGGAAGAACATTAGTTTGACATGCAAAAGTAGAGATACGCACAAAAGCAGGAAGAAAAACAGTTCATCGTGCAAAAGTAGCATGCAGGCACAAAAGCAGGAAAAGTGTGTCAGAACAGCTAGTCAACATGTGTTGTAACGATTCATGATGAGTTTTCATAGGGTTTTGAGCCCTAAATTCATGTATAAATATGTAATGGGTCGAGCATATTAGGGGTTCTCCATCCTAGAGTCTGTACTAAGAGAGGGTTCTATCAAGTAGATTCAGGAGGTGAAGAATAGAGAAAAGAGAGTCTATGTCTGGGTATGTAAGGATATTTGCAGAGAGAGAAGCTAGCACGGTAGAATGACTAGGTGGAATGGGGACCGATCATGATGTATCTATTGTAGTGTAGTGCACAAACTTGAGATAGTTGCACAAAGAAGAATAATAAAGAAGCCAACCATTGTGGACATAGCCCAGAGTTGGGTGAACCACATTAAATTTCATGTTGATTGTCTACTTATGTGATTTTCCGTGACTTTTTTGTTTATGCATGCTTATATATAGCTCTTTTTATGATATGATGTTGCATAGTAAGAATGAATGGCTCAATAACTGGGTTAGAAGGTAACTTGCATTACAACAATGTCGTTTAAGTGAATGTATGAACTAATCAATGGTTAATAATTACTAAATATTGTGCACAGAGTAAACAACTAATAAGGAATCTATCGATCGCATCACATCCCCTTACACTTGCAAAAACTTAGTTCCTACAGTCCCAGTAGATACCTCGGGTGAGACTTCTCCTTCATGCAGGTGATGTCGAAAGGGTTGGTATCTGAAGGGTGTTGTTAGTTAGATAACTTGAACCTAGGGTCTTACAACCATGCGCCAACACATAGTTAAGTTCCTCATCTGAAAACTTCTGAGGAAGTGACCGTGCATGAAACATGCAAGAGGTCATCACCTTGAGAGATCTGTTATTCCTCTCAACAAACTTGTTCTACTACAAAGTATATGGAATTGTGTGCTACAACTGTATCTTGCCTCAAGACAAAGATCCTAAGCATCTATGTTTACATACTCTTCCCCATTATCTGTATGAATGGATTTGATCTTTCTCCCTAATTGGGTCTCAACAAGTACCTTGAACTCTTTTAGGTGCTCAAATACCTCTGACTTATGTGTGAGAAAAAATACCCAATATGTACCTTTCCTTACCAATGGATGGATGCGAGAATGGACCCATGAGATCATTGTGAATCAGATCCAATGGAGAGGAGGCCCTATTAGCCTTCCCTTTCTCGAACGTTTCTTGAGGGTTCTTTCCAAGTACACATCCTTCACAAACCCCTTTGGAAAAGTGGATATCATGTAACCCGGTGGCCATCCCCTTCTTGGTAAGTTGTTGCATGTACCTGAAGTTCAGGTGACCAAACCTCTCATGCCATAATATAATACTGTCATTAGCATGTTTAATTAGTACAGAGGAATTAGGTTCACTAAAATTAGAAAACATGTATAACATATATTTATGATTTACCTCCCCGACAACAATTTTGGAGTTATCTTGCATGTCGAAAATGGACACAAAGTCTGGTGTGAACTCCACCCTTTTTCATGATCCTATGTGTGTAATATGGTACACTGAGAGCAGATTGACGAAAATTTGAGGAACATGGAGAACTTTCTCAAAGCTTCCATGATTTAGTTCCACTCTTCCTTTTCCAGTGACCTCGACTAGAGTGTCATCCCCCATGAGGATATGAGGTCTTGTGCATGAAATTACAGAAGATAGAATATACATTGTGTTTTACATATGATGTGAAGTGACTGAGTCTACAATTCTAGTGTCACGAGAAGTATGTACAACAACTAATGCATGATAAATTCCTTTCTTATGGGATTGATCTTCTGACTTCTTTTTGGAAGCCTCAAGAACAAAGTCCCCGAGATTGTTTTTTTCTGAATAATTTGAGCCATCTGATTAGTCTGTTTCTTCATGCAAGATGATTTTGGATGGTTGCCATGATTGTAGTAACCAAACTTCTTCCCTTTCTTTCTTTTTCCACCTTTGGAACTAGAGAAATCATTGAAGGGTTTGGAGTACCCTTCCTTCTTTAAATCTGCATGCGCCTTTTCTTTTCCTTTCCTTTAGGATTTAGGATTTTGAGAGTTGTTTCCATCATGCACAACAAGTGCATGTGCCTTTGGTACCTTGATTATTCCCATCTGAATGATCGTATCCTTCTCCTATGTCAAAGGATCAATAAAATGTGCCAATGAATGCATGGTCCATGTTGCTCCTACAGTGAATTTGGTAGAATGAAATGTGAAAACAAATACAATAAATTTCAGTCCAAGTTTTTCCATGATAGCAAGAACATGTTATTTTTCTTCTTTGGATTTGTTGATACAATAGTCTTTCAATTCACAGAGGAGAGATTTAAATTTGGTGAAGAAATCTTGGAGATTGTCAAATTTCTTTGAATCTAAGTAGTTTAGTTCTACTTCGAGAAAATGACCCCTCATTTCATCCTTCTTTCCAAATATTTCTTCGAAGGTGGTCCAGATCTCATTTGGTGTCTTGCATGTATCGATCTAAAACCATAGGTAGAGATAAATAATCATGCATAGGAGACCATGAGCCTCGTCCATGCAATTTAGGTACTTGGATTTTTCCAATGCTGAGCAGGGTTCTGATTTTATGGCCATGACTATCCGTTACAACAATTTACCCTTGATATGGGGTATAATTCTTGTCTTCCATTCAAAATATTTGTATGGCGTTAGAATGACAAATGTGGGAAATTCCATCTTTCATGTTGCATTGTTATTTCCTCGGTACATGCAAAAGAGTGTTGGTGACGATATTTTTTGGTGCACTATGATTCCATGTATATTTTATGATATTCATGCAAATAATATATAGCTAACAATCAAACGTACACAACTTGCAAATGGTGTGAAGAGAAGAAAAAAATAGAGGAAAGAATGAAAGAATTTCTATTAACCAAATGACAAAAATGATACAATACAAATGATATACTCGGTATCACACAACCAAATTGCCATAGTATTCAAATAACATGCATTAGGAGTGTTCTAGAGAGATATGACACACACTGGAATTCACGAGAGTCAACTGCCACCTAGTCCTAGTTAACTGACCATGCAGTCATTTGTTAACTAGTCAAACCATAGTGAAATGAGGAGAATATCACTCACACATGTGGAATTCACCTTACTGGTGATGATCCCAATGCAAGTGTGCATCACTGGTGTTGATCTCAAGGTTAGCATGCAACAATTGGTGATAAAACCAAAGTTGGCATGCAACACTTCACTCAACTATTCTAACTGAACGATAATTGACAGTTGACTAGAGGGTATGTGTCACCCTTTTATATGGGAGAATATTCTCAATGAGGGGAGAAAATATCAGACTAAGGGACCCTCAACATAACAAATAAACTTAGGAAAATAAAATAAAAATAAAATCCTAGGTGTGTGTAATATCTCCAACAGTAAAACGTTGTAATTTTGTAGTCAATTTGTATTGTTCATCATTAGGTTGTAGATATGATGGTAGAAGTTATGTCAAGTTTATTTTCCTTAGAAGGCAACCCTCTTTTATGTATGAGGGAATTGTATTGCGATGATGTATATGAGTGAATATTCTATTCTAAGAGAGGAGACTATGAGAAAAAGAAGAGAAAGTTATAGTGTATGTGTTGTGTTGAAATCTACACTTGACACTAAGAGGTGGGGGTTGAATCAATGTTGCAAAACTTTGGAAAATTTTCCACTTTTCATAAATTAACTGAATAATATATATTTATTTCATTTTCTCAACCAATATATAAAAGAATAAAATTTTTATTTATTTATTTAACTTGAATGAATACATAAGATCAATCTTTGAATATCTTTAAACAATTATGAGATACACAATTCTCTATTACAAGACCCAGCTTGTAGTTCTCAGATCCAACTGAAAAATGAGGAGTCCAACCCTCATAACAAGTCCCATCTTGTTGATCTCAGATCCAACTGAGATGTGAGGAATCCAATCCTCATACAAGACCCAGCTTGTAAACAACCACCAACCTGATAGAGTGAACCTTCATTCAATCCATTATATATAAATATATATACTTCAACAAATTCAACTACATATTTTGTTCACCTTACTTCTTTGTTTATATAATCTTCCAATTGTTGTGAACTTGAATGATTGTGTCTTTTGACAATGAATCATTGCACCCTTTCATTTATTTTAATAATAATAACTTCTATTATTATTATTAATAGTTTGTTAAAGACTTCAAATCCTTTGTAAATTGTTTCATCATTTTAACCCATCACTAATTATTACAAACATGCGCTTCCTTCAAACCATTCTTTCAAATGACTGTGGGCTTGTTACTACAAAATTAATATCCATTTTTGCTTCCTTTATTATTATTCATATAATATTGTGATAGGGATAATTCGTCATCATATATATGTTGATCAAAATTTAAGAGTCAATCATAGTCATGGATCGACTTCGTTATTTCGATCCCACACTTTAGTTGTATCCTTAGTTCTCTATAGATATGAATCAAGTTGTTACTTCGCTATCTGGTGCATTTTCCTGTACCTAGAATTGTCAGGTGCTTATCTTGTAACTCCCCTTTGTTTTTCATATGACCAACACCTAGATACATAAGGTGCAGGGTTTGTTATGTTTTGACCCATAGGGACTTTATTTCACCAAGTGACCATATACCGTGACTAGGTGTTAACTCAAGGTAGTTCTTACTTGCTTATCAAGATTGACGATTACATTTTAATTGCATTTCCATATGGACGTTTGTCATTCACTTCAGAGCTTCATCCTTTGGCACTTCGCCCTTTGTATTCTTTTAATTCTTCCAGAGAAAATTTCGCTGGAGTGCTTATCAACACTTCCCTGCTTAATAACGTTTCATATGTCTAGGAGCTAGGACCGTGAGCTTATTAATTTAAGTGATGTTACCAACAACTCATGGCTTATTTGTTTGTACCCCATGATCGGGGTCTAGAACCTATTCCTCTGATACTTCGGCCTTCAGGCATTTTCTCTCTCATCCAATCTTCTGAAGTTTCAACTCTCCAAAGTGGTTACCTCTCAAAAGTGTTGATCCAATGGTTGGGATGATTCCTAGAGCCAAATCAACGATCTATATTTAATCCTTAATTATCCTTTTACTTCTTGATCCAACGGCTGTGAATTAATACAAGGTTGAGATGGATGACCACTGTTTACTTCAAAACTTCGGTGTTCGGCGATTTCCAATCTTTGCAATCATTAAACCTCTTGGAGTATATTTTGACGAAATAGATCAGATGGTCGATATTTCATTTTCACAATGAACGGTCCTCATTCACTTCGAAACTTCGATGTTCGACGATTTCCAATATTTTCAATAATTAAACCTCCTGGAGTATATTTCACCGAAATAGATCAGACGATCGATATTTGATTTACATGATGAACGGTCTTCATTCACTTTGTAACTTCAGGGCTCCGGCCATAGTATCTTTCCAATTCCTCCAAATTAATGACGCATGTCCATAAACTTCAAATATTGATAGTGTTCCCAAAGTGGATCAACGATTAGCATTAACTTCGGCCTTTGGTGCTTCGGGAGTTACTGGTAGTAGAAACTAGTTTCTCCTGAAGGACAAACTCCCGGAGTGATGTAACTTGCTAAAATCACTACTCACTTGGCACTAGTCGAGTGAATGCCACGTGTCATCTAGATTCGTGACTTACGTAACTTAAAGTTCCAAATGGACGTAGAGACTTGTCACCATCTGATTTCACCATGTGTCCTTGCTGACATGGATCTCATGATGTGGCACATGTTGGTGCAAGTTTGATCATACCATGGTCCTTCTCGGGTTACCAAAAAAATGTACCGATTATTCTAGAGCGCTGGCATTTTCATCTCCTCCAAAGAGAAGAAGTATCACTCGAAGAGATTCTAAGACAAATAGATAGGGAAGGGAAAGGAAAAGACTTAGGAGGATTCACAGAACCTTCAAGATTCATCCTGTTCTTGCGTAAGACATATAACTATCAAACAGATCTAAACTCATGTGTGAAAGAATTGAACCTACTTATGTTGCAGAAAATCATTTAAACACAGAGCCATTATGTGGAACTTATAAACCATAAAGAAATATTGTGATGCATAAGTAAAACACAATAAGACACAACATATTTTGAAAATTTGGATCCTTCTTCATATTATCTTCAGAATCTTTCTTCATTACAAGCTCAGAGACACATAGTAGTGCTCTGTTACAGATTCTTGGCTCTGGTCTCATTCCACAGAGCTCTAAGTATCTAAAGGAGTACAGATCACCCTCCTTCAAAGTCTTGTAAAAAGGCCTTCAAAGTCTCATTGTAATCATCCTCTTGTGAATGCGAGTAGTCGTTACATTTCTTCTCATAGATAAGATGCCACCATTCTAGCGAGTCTTTCACTCTGTTTTTTTACAGTCTTTGTACATTTATTTCATTAATAGAAATCATGTATTAATGTATCTCTGTATTTATGGTTTCATCTCTGATAATTTTTTGTTATATTATTGGATATCCACGATATCACTGTGCATTTCTTTATTATATCTCCACTCTCATTTCATGTTGAAAATAATCCGGATCAGTCTTGGCTTGCATGCCTTCTTGTTCTGTTGCAACCACTTTTTCTTAGATGGCGTTGCACTGTCCCTTTTCGCACTTGATTTCTATTTCTTCTTCTTTTTCTGTTGTTCTGCTTCTTCTGAGGCTTGTGCAACTCATACTCGACCAACACTCGTGCAATTCATTATCTCAAAAAAGAAGGGCCCAACAGGCTCTGACCACAAACCTTGACTCTCCCTCGAGTCAAGTGCTCGGTTCTTTCGCAGCTTCCAGGAGCAACTGTTGTTTTCCCTTGTCCTCCTTTTCCTCTTTCTTCTACTCTTCTACTTGCACTTTCACTTCTTTTTCCTCTTCAAATGAAGGGCCCAACTTTGGGACCAACTCCAAGGCCCACTCCCTCACTCCTTGAAAGCTTCAAAATTTATCCTACCACTTCCTGGAAAGGAGTGATGCCTCTGTTATGAACTGTTGGGTCGCCTCTATACTACACCTCTTTGGCTTGGATGGGACCAATGAGTTCCACTCAGAATCTGTTGTTGCATCAACTTGATGCATCTGCATGTATACTGTCTAAATGATAGGTCAGAACTCGTGTAGCTCCTTATTTTCTAGGGACTGCGCCTCAAAGAGGGAATTCAGTTCATTGTCCACCTCAAAGAGGGAATTCAGTTCATTCAGAACGAGTCTCTACTTCCTCTTCCCCTGTGGATGGTCCTGGCATTAGCCTTAACCTTAGTGTTGATGGAAAAAGTGTCAGAACCTTGGTTTTGGCTAGGCAGAGTTGCAGCAACTCTGTGCACTGCTGAGGGTTTTGGAGAAACTTCTCCATCTATTCTTGCGCGGATGTTGCGCTTTGCTGAGATGTTGATTTTGGTTCCTTTTGAACCTTTGGTATCTTCGGACCGTTTCTTGCGTCTGCGTCCTGTGTTGCACTTTCTTGGACAACCTCAACATTGGTCGTTGAGGGGATGTGCTGGGTAATTTGGGCTTGTAGCTCCTCCATGGTTTGGGTGTCCTTTTTCAGCACAAAAGGAACAATCTATTAGTCCTTGAGATCGCCCATGACTTTGACTCGGGGGTCACAGAGATCATCTGGTACTGCATCCTTAGACATGGCGCTTTGAATTCCTATGGCTCTCAGCATTGTGGATTATGAGTTATCACAACTTATGTGGCGAGCTAAGGATGAAGGATCACGGCTATGGGTTTCACAACCGCACAAGCTTGCTCATGCTACAGAGTTCAGAAATTGATAAGTTCTTTGAAAATGATGTGTTCTATGGCGATTTCGTAGAGCCTTATACTCGGGCTTAGCGGCAAGTTCAACAATAACAGTTTTCCATTATGACCATATGAACACAACTTGGATGTGAGTTTTCCGATGGGATGGGCTAATGGGGTAAATCCTATCGGTCGATCCTGGCATTTCCTTGTGCGAGTTGGGTAGGGACATCGTTGGTTTCAAACCTTTCCATTCGATGGGTGGGAATCCCTGCGCGAATACCAATGGCATATTTTTGTATCGTGACTTTATGGCTTAACTGAAATTAGATGGGGTAGCCTAATGGAAATAAATGTTGTGACTAGACTGGGTTCGTGTGGCACATGGACTCAGATCGTATTCGGATTCGGTCTCCCTCCGACCAAAAAGGGCTCCCCGTCATGTTAATGAATTCCATTAATGGATTCTTTATGCTTCTGATCCTACGCTATTGAGTAAGAAGTTTTGCATCAAACAACACTTAAATGGGAAATGAACTATATGTCGCAGCACAATACTGCACACGTCGACTTTATTTACTGAATCTACAAAAATTGCAAAAAAACTCAAATTTAACTATTATACATGCTCTTTTAGACTAGAACGACAGTCCGTTTAGCTCAATTAAGAGATATATAGGGCTTTAGGAGAGCGTCATTCACCCATCTTGGCCACAACATACCGTCTAGTTGCACAAGTCTAACTGCTTCTGAAGGTTGGATCGTCATAATTAAGAATGGTCCCAACCAATGCATGCACAACATGCCAGGATGCTTCTGGTATCGACTATCATAGAGTAGAACCTTGTCTCCTTGGGAAAATACTTTGGTTTTAATGTGCTTCTCATGCCAAGATTTTTTCCTTGCTTTTTCAACTGATTGATGGAAGTCTTCTAGAGACCTGGTCTCCTTGAGCTCTTGTAACTGCATAAGTCTCTACGCAACTAATTCCTCCTCCGACATATGTGTGATCTATGAAATGTACAAACTTGGAGTGATGAATTTTGTAGGCACCACTTCCTCTTTCCCATAAACTAGCTAGAACGACATGTATCTGTGGAGTTTCTTTGTGGTTGTCCTATACGCCCATAAAACTATTGGAACTATGTCATCCCAATCTTCCCAATTTGTGCAATAGAACTTTGTTAACCCTCTCTCCATAATCTTGTTGAATGCTTCTACTGTTCTATTGGCCTGCAGGTGGTAGGGGATGCTTTTGTGATGTTGGATCAAGAACTATGTTGTAAGCTTGGCTATAGTGCTACTAATGAAATGAGCTCCCTGATCACTGGTTAGGCTCCTAGGACATCCAAATCGAGTGATAATATTATAAAAAATGAACCTAGCAGTAGTATCGGTCAAACAATCCTGAACAACTGCTGCTTCAGCCCAACGTGTAAGGTAGTCAGTTGCGGTAATGATGTACCTATCCTTTGAATTCTTAGTTGTGGGGTTGATTGGTCCAATGAAGTCAACTACCCACTTCTCAAATTCCTGTAGAGATTGAACTGGTTGAAGTGGTAATTCATCTCGTTGTGATGGCTTACCCACTCTTTGAAAAACATCACATGATATAGCGTATACCTTTGCATCCTTGAAGAGCGTTGCCCACCAAATTCCATCTTGTAGAACTTTCTGTGCAGTGGACTTTCCTCCTACATGACCTCCCGCAACTCCGTTGTGGCATTCCCATAGTATATTTTGTCTTTCATGATACTATCTAGTCCCAGTTTATATAATTATCACGCGATCAACTCGTAATCTACAGCTCTAACAACCATATGTCATTTCTGGGTTGAAGAATATGTCTCTAGGAAGTCCCCTGTACTTAATAAGACTGCTATGTCTTCCAGTTATTCTGGTATGGCCTCAACCCAGAACAGGTCTGCATCTGGTAGCTGATCGTCAACTACTCTGCCACTTTCCCCTGACTCTAATATGGACTGGTGATCAGGTCTTACATTGCATCTTCCAAGATTAAAAATAACTTCAAAATAAAATTCTTTAAATAATAGCAACCATCTATAAATTATCCCTTCCAACACAGGTTTGTTAACTAGATATTTCAATGCAGAATGATCAATAAAGAATTTGAAATGAGATCCTGACAAATAATGTCTAAATTTATGCAAAGCATAAATCATGGCTAAACCCTCCCTTCATGTCATTGTGTAGTTGTGCTCTATTTGTGACAACTTCTAACTGCAAAATAGATAGGATGATCCATGGCTCCGTCTCCAGGTTGCGCTAAGATAGCTCCTAAGGCAATTCCTGAAGCATCTACATGGACGTGAAATTCATTTTCCCAGTTTGGGAATATCAGAATCGGTGTTGTGTCGAGCTTCTCCTTTAGGGTATTGAATGCTTTGTTGCATTCTTGAGTCCATTGGAATGTTTCAGCTTTTTTCAATAGATTTTCTAGAGGTGAATTAATGTTTTCATATCTTCTAATGAACCTGTGATAGTACCCTGTGTGTCCCAGTGTGGAGAGCAACTAATTTGCACTCGTAAGTGGTGGCATGTTTACAATAACTACCACTTTGGCTGGGTCTACCAATACTCCTTCTCGGTAGACTATGTGGCCCAACAAATTCCCATGTGGTACGCAGAAGATACACTTTTTGAGATTCAATGATATCTGCAATTCTCTACATATATCAAACACCAAACGTAACAACCCTACATGTTCCTTGAGAAAACTATATATCATCCAATCATCCATATAAAATTCTATACACCTGTGAATAAAATCTCCGAAAGTTGTTATTACAATCCTCGAGAAAAATGTAGGGGCGTTCTTTAGGCCAAATGGCATCACATTGTATGCGAAATATCCCCATTCTGTTATGAATGTGGTCTTCTTTTTGTCCTCTTCGGAAATCCTGACTTGGTGGTACCCTGAAAATCCATCTGTGAATGAGTATGCTTCCTTCCCCGCAACCTATTCTAGTACCTCATCAGTAAAAGGTGTTGGGAAAGGGCCATGCACACAGGCAGAGTTAAGGTTTCTATAGTCTACACAGACCCTGATATCCTCTGTTCTTTTCTTGCTTTGAATAACTATTGGCCTGACCCATTCTGCTTCTTCTACTGCAAAAATGAGTCTTGCTTCCAACATCTTGTCTATCTCCTTCTTAACCTTCTCCTTTACTCTAGGGTTAAGACAGTATGGTCTATGTCTCACAGGCTTGGATCCTGGTTTCAATTCGATTTTCATTTCTCCCATAATTCCTTTGATTCCCTTTAACTCTGAAAAATCCTTTGGGAACAAATCCTCATATTCCCGCAGTAGACTCTGTATCTCTTGACTAGTTTTCTCATCCCAGTAGTCTCCCACCATAGCTATCTTAGGTTTCTCTGTGGTCCCTATATTGACTTTGCACAATTTTAATGGGTGATTGTAGGAACTATCAGTCTGACTAGGTATGGTGTTCTAGATTTCTCTGTTCCCTTCTGTCTCTATAATGGCTAGGTTCCTCAATTCCTCTAAGTCATCTAGTCTTTCTGAGTCTTTGCTAATATTGTAGCATTCTATAGGATTCTTGGTTGAGGGAAGGTGAAGGTTATTCTGAATTTCTCGACTATGCTTTGGACATACCACTTGCTTTGATTTTTTATTACTATTTTCTATAAAAGGAAATTCTTTAATCTTTTGCAGGACTACTTCAAGCTCAAGGTACTTACTTGTAAATGAGAAGTCCTTGCAAAAATGAGCTTCCAGTGTCTTCCAGTCGTTGGTCTGTCTTATGGTTTCCTCGTGTATGAACCAAGCTTTCTGGATTGGACCTAGAGAGTGGGGAAATACCTTAACCCAGAAGCGAGAGGGTATTTCCACAACTTGCCATTGTGTCACGCACTGTCCGATATGCACTTTAGGATCAAATTCTCCATTGAACAGTTGCGCAACTTGGAGATCCGTCTGCATATCTAATTCCAACTGCTCCTTATTTTGAAACCTATACTTGATAGATTTATTCACATCATCCCAATCTCTGAGTAAGGCTTTATGATTGGCCCACCATCTAGCAGGGGTGTCCTGGAGAGCTACGTCTAGTACTGAGATTCTTTGATCCTCTACTGTCGTTTCTTCCATGCTGAGCAGAAAAATGTCGAGTCCTAAGGTACCATCATATATTGGGTGTTCTCTGACTTCGGTCCCAACCCATCTGGTTTCTTTGATAGTTGCACATCTCCTTGAGAATTTTTCGCACGAACCTTTTTGCCAAATGTCAAAAGCCAATTATAAATCTTTGTCTACTGACTGTATGCTCCTCCAACTTATTGATCCATCGGTGGTAGGATTTATATAACCATCTCTTGTTCCTACTGTTACAGTTTACAACTGATCCAAGTCTTCTCCCTCCATATTATTGTCTATTGGCTCCATATATCTGGGTCCTACATATGGATCCAAGGGTTGAGCTACCTTGATTCCATCAGCCTCAAAGGTCATGATGTCTTTCTTTAAGTCGATTACTACATAGTTGTCATAGGCCCAATCAATTCCAAGTAGTGCAGGGTAAGGGTCCTTATCCCTCATGATCTCAATCACTTCAAAGTCAGCCACTGTCTTTACTCCCACAACATCTGTTTCCACATTCTCCAGTCTTCCTATGGGGAAAATACAATATTGGTTTTCCATTCTTAGCTAAATTGGGGAATATGTCATCCTAGGTTTTCCTAAGGATTCCCAGGTCTTCTTAGGAAGAATGTTCACATCAGATCCTAAATCCAACATGACATCCTTAATCTCAAATTCATCTAACTGGGATACTAATCTGAATTCTTTTCTAGTTTGTACATTTCTTCTCTACACTCTCTGAGTACTCTTCTCAGGAATATTAGCCCTTATTCCTGCTTCTATCAGTTCTTCATTCCCTAAAACTAGGTATAGCGCATTGCGCAACTTTTCTATTAGTTGATCGTTCCCAAGAATGTTAGAGAATAATTGAAACCAAAAGTCAACTACATTTTGAGGTTGCTCAGGTTGTCTCAGTGTGGCTACAAGGTTTATGGGTGTAGGTGGTGAAGCAGGGACTTGTGAAATATTAGGGTAAACAATAGGTTGTGGGGTTTTCACTCGCATCTTAGGGATAAGAATATTCTAAAATAATTCTATGGCATCTTTAAAGAACAACTTCTGTTTTAGAGGGTCATACATGTTGTTAGAAAAACATGATCGTGGAGCAATAAAATAAAACAAATGCAGAAATAAAACATAGAACATACTCAATACAATAGAGACACATATATACATGTTTCACCCAGTGTGGGTTACGTCCACCAGAGAAATTGCCAGGTCCTTCCTTTATTATTATCTAGCAAATGAAGGGATACAACCTACAACAAACCCGTTGTAACTTCCTCTTCTTTCTCTCACGGTCTCCTATCTCAGAATACAATATTCGCAATCATACAAAGCCACAATACATTTCCCTCACAATAGAGGGTTTCCTTCTAGGGCAAAAAACCCTAACATAACTTCTACCGTCAGATATGCACTCCCCCGCGTGGAAGAGTGTACATACTTCTAGGGTGTAAAGTCTTCATGGGGTATAAACATGGCTGAAAACAAAAGACCTTTGAATCAGGAAGATAATTAGGCTCCACAACAAACACATGTCTTCTTTAGGTGATTCTTTCTGTATCTAGGTTAGAGTATTAGCATCAACTCATTTCTTTTCTCCTCCTCGAGTAATGATATTGAGGTTGGGAAATTGTCCCTCTATAACTCTCTTGATTTCTGAGATGATGAGGTTAATTCCTCATTTTTGTACCCTATATTCCCATTTTGCAAATAATTATGGGCAATCTTCAGTTGCGTGCCCATTGGTTATACAGTGAGAGCACCATGGCTGCGTTGGGTGAGGACAGTCTCTAGCCATGTGACCTTGCTCATAAAATTTATAACATCTTCTTGCCCCTCTTCCCCCAGTTCTTCCTCCTTTGAAGTATCCTCCGGCTCCACCTCCTTGACCTCTACCCGGTACCTGAGGGTTTTCATTCACCCTTAATGTTGTTCGGTCCATCCTGTCTGCAAGTGCATCCAACACTCTGCATTGGTTGTTAGTATGTGTGGTAGATGCATAGAAATCTCAGTTCACTGTATTTGGTACTCTCAAATATTTCTGCATAATGGGGCATTGTCTTGGCTCATGCCCATGGATTCAGCAGATTTCACAATACTCATTTGTTGGTACTGCTTGGCTCCTTGGAAAAGCATGATAAGGAGTGGGGTTATGGAATGGTATGTTCATATATACTTGCGCAACTCCTCCTGTGGGTCCTGCTGAGGGTCCCATAGGATTCTGAGGAGGTCCCATTCCCCTCATTCGTGGACAATTGTTCACCAGATGCCCTTTTGTATAATATTTAGTGCACTAGATCTGTGGTCATCCTGGTATAGGTATTGTCAGCTCTTGAATATTTTCTGTAAGCATTGATATTTTCCCTTGTAGTTGTGCCAAATTCACATCTGCTAGGAGTCTGGTCACTCTCAGGATCCCAAGGTATACCGCCATGTTTTCAACCTTCATCAATTGTTCCAAGGCATTTGTCAAAGTGGTTATCCGTTGTTGCATTAGTGGAATCTGGGTTAGAGGCAACAATCCCTGAATGTACCATTCCCTTTGATGTTTTTCATGGATTGGATGTGCTAACCTCCCTATAGAATCTTTAAACTTCTAGTCATATTCCCAGGTTGATTCACCTTCTCTTTGCTGGATCTCACGCAACTCAGATAGAGCCTGTTGTTCTAACTGAGGTAGTTTAAACTCTGCTATGAAGCTTGTGTGTACCTGGCCAAGTGTGAATGCTTGACCTTGAATTCTTGACACTCTTGGCTCAATGATCTTCATGTACCACTTGAGAGCGCGACCTCTCAAGGTAGTTTGGAACTCGACCAACTTATTCACATCCAGGGTCCCTCTAGATCTCCAGATTGCTTCGCACAAGAACCAGTGTTTCTCAACATCTTCATCTCCCTTACCCCAAAATTATAGGTATTGAGAAATCGAACCTCCCGCATGACCAACCATTGCTGATCTTGGTGCTCTTATCAAAATGAAAGTTAACAGTCCTGCTTGTGATCTTCCAGGGGATCCCAATATCCTCCCTATATTTGCACTTCCTGGATGAGACTGAATAACCAATTGCACTGGAACAGAACTAGCATGGGAAGGGAGTATCAAACTTACCACTTGGGGTATGGGAAATTTGGGGCTGGTGCCACTAGCTTCGGGGAGGTTTTCTTTGATCTGGGGGGTCTCGTTTTATTCCATTGGAGCGGTTTCTTCAGTTGGGTTCTCGATCTCTCTTGTCGTCGTGGCCGAATCTTCCCTTTATTATTCAATATTCATGTTGGCTTCCTTCTCTCTTATGTCTACACCTTCTGCTTCCTGCCCAACCTCCTGGGGACTTCTTTCTTTCTGTGCTACTCTCTCACTTAATATTTGACTGACCATTATTTCCTATTTTCTCATCTTCCGCAACTCTTCCATCTGTTTTTCCTCTACTTCTCCTAGTCTGACTTCTTTCCGCAACTTATCGGACTGTCTTGTTGCTTTTTTAATCTTCCCGTGCCACCACTTCTCAACTATGGTGGCTCTTTTCAAGGCTCAATCGTCTCTTAAGTCCATTTCTTGTTGTTTTCCCCCCCGTTTGTCAAAAAAACCTTCCCCTCTCTCAGACCATGACTCTACCCCAGCCTCGCCCTACCCCAAGTGAGGGTGTTTACGATGCCATCTCAGTCAGGGACATAGTCAGCATCCCCTCTTCCATCAAGAAAACTTTAATCCATAGGGGGATTTCTCTCAACAGTCTTCCCCTTCCGTCTTTCTTGAAAGTCACCTCTGTGTGTGAAAAATATTGGTGGTTCTCAGCTGCAAACTCAATAATATATCCTTCTAATGTGGTATTGACCCAGAAATCAATTGCTCACATGACTGGACAATCCAACCGATGAAGTGCTGCAATATTTTTTGTGTCCCAAGTACAGATCCTCTTGATTCGTTCTTGGAACTCTGGAGCTTCTTGAAGCCTCTTTATCCAGTAGAAAAGTTCTTTTGGGAACTTAACCTAGAATATCCCGTACTGGTTGCTTGATATTTCTGAGTAAAAGACGACTTCACTAGTATCTTCCAATGATTTTCCCCTCAGATCCGCTTCTTTCCATATGAAGGCATCACAATTTCTTTCGCACCATTGGTCAATATTAGATCTGTGAATCCACAAAAGCATCCTCCCTACAAGTTCCCTTTTAATGCAGGTCCCAACAACAGAAACATTTTGTTGGTGCAAGTTTGATTAGACTAGGGTCCTTCTCAGGTTACCAACAAAAGGTACCGAGTAGTCTAGAGAGCTGGCATTTTTATCTCCTCTGAAGAGAAGAAGTCTCACCCGAAGCGTCACTGAGACAAATAGACAGGGAAGGGAAAGGAAAAGACTTAGGAGGATTCACATAACCTTTAAGATTCATCCTAGTCTTGCGTAAGACATCTAACTATCAAACATATATGAACTCATGTGTGAAAGAACTAAACCTAGTTATGTTGCGGAAAATCATTTAAACATAGAGCCATCATGTGCAACTTATAAACCATAAAAAAATATTCTGATGCATAAATAAAACACAATAAGACACAACATATTTTGAAAATTTAGATCCTTCTTCATATTATCTTCGGAATCTTTCTTCATTACAAGCTCAGAGTCACACAATAGTTCTCTGTTACAGAGTCTTGGCTCTGGTCTCATGCTGTAGAGCTCTAACTCTCTAAAGGAGTACAGATCACATTACAGACTCAGAACCTTTTCTTGACTTGACTGACAACAACCTAATAGAGAGTGGAAGATCAGACGGTACATAATCAAAATTGGATCGAACAACAACAATGACCGAACGATTTAACAACTAACCCTTTTACAATCATGTTCATCCCTATATATAAGCTAGGTTGTGTCTTTTTTATCGGCTTGCATGCCTTATTTTTCTATTGCAACTGCTTTTGCTTAGCTGGCGTTGCGCTGTCCCTTTTCGCACTTGATTTTTATTGCTTCTCCTTGTTCTGTTTTTCCGCTTCTTCTCATGCTTTGGAAACTCGTACTCGGCCAAAACTCGTGCAATTCCTCATCCCAAAAATGAAGGGTCGAATAACATATGTCCTCCTCCTAGTTGCAGGTTCATATGAATCTTTGATCCAATGAATGTGATTAGTTCTTATATCAATGGTCCAGATTCATTTCGGTCATTTGTGACGTTGAGGCTTTGGGATAATCGCACTGTGAGAGGCTTAATCCCTTTAGAGTGATAACCTATCGAATAAGTCATAAAGAGGTGGTGACTGCTTGTTGTTGGTTAATGCCTCGGCTTACGTTATCCTTCCATTGTACTTGATCAACGGTCGATAATGCTCCATCCTGGAGGATCTTGGATCAACGACCATCGTTATTTCATGACTTCATGCTTTGGGTAAACTTACATGTTCTTGACTCTTCGCTGGCGTGGTCAACGATAGAGTTAACTACCTTCTGATCTGATGGTTCAAATTTTCTATTCTAGATCGATGGATAATACTTAGATCTATATCAAATCTTGATCTAATGGTTGGGAAACCATCTGAATCTCCTGCTTTAGATCTGACTGTTCTGATTTAATTCTTCCCAACCTATGACTTCCCCTCAATCTGACGGTCTTGGACTGTCCCGAAATGATAATGGACGGCTCCTATGCATCATCTCTTCCGATATTTTGGGTTTATACTTGGATTCCAACTGAACCAAGATCATTGATCTATTGGGAATTCGATCCCTATCGTGTTAAGGTGCTTTCCCTTCTAGGTTTTTATTTAACGTTTCTTTCTTATTATTTGTTTCATGGTTATTTCTCCTAAGTTTTTTAATAATTGTTTGTGAATTCTTTTATGCACTAATATTCATTTGTTAATTCTTATGAGCTCTTAATTCCTTGTGCTTCGTTACTCATTTTGTACATGGATTCTCTACATGCTACCTCTCCTGAGATTTAGAGTCATAGGATCATTGTTTATCCTATCATGATCAACAATGATCACGGATTACTTCTTCCACAAGGTGATCTTCCTCTTCCCCAAGGTGATCTTCCTTTTCTTATGATTATTGTACATGTTGTACTCATGTTGCCATCAATGAAAACATATAATCAATAATGCCAACAATCTCCCCCTTTGTCATGGAGGGAAACATATTTGTAAAACAAAAATAATTTCATACATTTTCTCCCCCTATCACTGATGTTCTTTTATATTTGATAGAAAAATTGTTTTCTACTGAAATTTTTCTTACTGTTTCTCTACCCCTTTGACATTGATGACAAAGAGTGAGGCTCTGACTATTTTTTCTCCCTCTGTAAATTTACTAACTGCTTATCTCAATTCATTGGGATATTTGTGTTCAAATAAGTAGTCTTCTTGATACCAACTTGTAGTGATACCAATTTGTAGTGATCAAGTCTTTTAAACTTAATCTAATTACTTTCTTATTTGATAACCAAAATACTCCTTAGTTTTAACTATCTTTCATTTTTCAAATAGAACAGGAGTATGAATCTTACTGATCGTTTTTCTCTGATTCTTATTCTTCTTTGATGTTTCGTAGGAATACCAATTGAGGATTGATACAAATTGATCTAATACCAATCATACCAATTTTGTTATCAATTGATCTTTGCTAATATCAATTGATCTTTCTTGATTGATACCCCTTGAACTTCTATGCTACTTTTTCTCTTCTCCCCTTTTACAAAAAAATGACAAAAAGGGATACTCCCCCTAAGGTGATGCTCTCCTTTGTCCATTTTATCCTTATTGTATTCTACAACTCCCCATATCAATGATTTTTATTTCTTTGGCTAAAGGATTATGACATCATCAGGATTGTGTCATATTCTTCTATAGGGACTTCCCTTTCTTGAGCTTGATCTATTTCATATTGAATTTCACATTCCTTATTAAGATTTTCACCCATCATGTTCTTTTTATTAATTTCTTCATTTTCAGGTGCAACATCATCTTTCTTGCTTTCTCCTTCATGTTTTCTTCTCCATATCTTTCTATGAGATATTCTACTTTTTTGACCTTTTCTTTCTAATTGTGTTTTTGGAGATTTGTCATCTCCTTTCTTCTTCCAAATTTTATTAGGTTTTATCCCTAACTTGAATGAATTATTTAAGGATTGACTTTTTGAACTCCTGCAGCTTTAGATTGTTAACCAATTCTTTTGTTTCTTTTAGTACTTCTTTTCTTTTACTATCACGTGTCTTTAATTCTTACCCTCTTTTGTTAGATTAGTAACTTCAATTTTCAATCTTTTGATCTCTTCTTCTTTGTTTTCTAACTGAATCTTTTGCTCATTCTCTTCATGGTTAGATTGATCTAACTGTTGTAGTAGCAACATATATTTCTTTTGAATTTTCTCCAACTCTTCAAAAGTGCACATAACTGTGTATTCAAGCTGGTTAAGAACATCCCTAGTAATTTCAATATATAGACTATTTGATGGTTCCATACTAATCACTTCAAATGTAGTCATAACATCATTCTTAAAATACAATAGTTTTTCTTTGGTGAATACTGAGGTATTCATCAATTCCTTGATGTATTAGTCTTCATTGTTGATGACTGGGGCTTGCATAAAATCCTTCATTTCATTCTGATTAGAAATCTATTTCTCTATATTATGTTCTTCAATCTAATTAGAATTCTCCTTTTCTTTATCTTGTTCCTTAATTGGATAATAATTATCTTCTTC
>SNQJ01S0035047.1:55547-67227 GCA_010110895.2 Picea sitchensis
TCCACTTACTTCTTGAGCTAAGTCGAGAAAATGACAAAACATGCGTACATGTGTAAATTCTCACAAACTGTGAGCACAATAGGAGACAGAAGCAAGGCATTAAACCTAGGAGGATGAGACTTTCCCCTTAAAAAAGGGATCCAACTTTTTCTGAGAACCTAAAGAAATGTTGGAGGCAGCCTCCTTTTCTCTACTTGCTTTGTTGGTCTTTCTCCCTCGGGTAAGGGATGGAGACGGAACTGAAGTGTCTACAGTGTCCGGTGTTTCCATAGTGCCGCTGGAGGGGATTGAAACTAGACCTGCAGGGGCAGTGGGCTCCGGATTGGAGTCCCGATTTCCTCTCGCTGCTACTGACTCTGGAGGAATGAATTCCAGAAAGATTTCGTCTGTCGGATTTCCCTTGACTGCTGTTGATTCTGGATCTAGGGCTTCATCTTCCTTCAATGCATCAAAGCTGTTTTTATTTTCTAGAGTAGCCTCTGCTGAACGAGTGGCCTTCGGAGCCTGGGATAGTGGGTCCTTTCGCCGTGGCTGCCTACGTCTATTAGAAACTGGCTGAAAATCATCTTCTTTGACTGGTCCTGGCTCCCCAGAGGCTTTGGGGCAGCTTTTTGCAAAATGACCGTAGTCATGGCACCGGAGGCACTTAAAAGGGATTTGCTCATAGTCCAGCTCTTGGATATGGGACCATTCCCCCAGGGAGAGCTTAATCACTTTCGGAAGGCCTTTCTCAAGGTTAACCTCAACACAAATTCGAGCGCAGGTAAACTGATCCCCTTTCGGCGCCACACTGTCCAAGAAACGCCCAAGCTTGTTTCCAATGTCCTCCAGAGATTTTCTCCCCCAAAGATGCAAGGGAAGATGAGGCAGTTTAACCCATACAGGGGCTGCGGTGATTTCGGCTCCAGGATTGAAGTCAAGTGTCCATGGGGCTAAGAACAGCCCTCTTGCCCCCATGAAATAGGGTCCAGATCTGAAAACTAGATCTCGATCCGAAGTCCTCGTGAAACTGAAGACAAAAAAGCCCCTGCCTACGGCACATAAAGAGACTTCTCCCTTTAGCAGTGGCTTCCAACGATCATCCATCCATGCCTCCACCGTTTTGGGACTGGGCCATAACCCCGTAAATTTACCGATGAGGGCATTTTCTGCTAGTAGGAGAGCAAGCTTTCATGGCTCCTCTGGAGATAGCTCCACCGAAGGGATCTCCTCCATTTTCTTGACAAATTTAGATGAGATAGACGGCTTGGATTGTGGCCTTTCCGCACGGACTAATTCTTTGAATGCTTCCAGGTTATCTTCGTCCATTTCGGCAGTCGGATTTGGAGCCATTGGAGCGGCAACAACCACCTACAAACAAGAATCGCAGGGGCGCGACCTCTGCTCAAAACCGCGTGCTAATCGTGTTCTGTCTGCTGTAAATCGAACGCTCTGTCAAGCAAATCGATGGGGGGACGCTCTGATCGGCTGCTCCAGCCAGATTCGGCCTCCTGCAGATGAGATCCAGATCGGGGGCGGCTAGGGTTTAGGCCCTAGCCGCGTTGGCTTTCCGCCTCTCTTCATTCCGTCCAAAAAAGATTTCATTACCAACACATTTTTCACTTGGTTTTGCTTAAGTCTTCAAAGAGGAATTAAAGTCCCAAAGAAATGAGTCTTTATAAGTGTGTTTTAAGTAAAGGTTCCAACATAGATCATTGATCAACAATGATGAAAGATTATTTAATGGAAAGATTACAATGATGAAAGATTATTTAATGGAAAGATTACAATCACAGCGAATCAAATAACAAGATTAACCAACAAACATTTAATTTCACCCACCTACTAAAGATAATATTGAGATAGAAGTTACTTCCATGTAAGCATAGCCTACAAATCCTACATGGAGAGAGACTATAATAACACTCATTATGTTAGCCATATTATGCATTGTATCCATATCTTCTATAAATAGTGTTTCTATTACAACACCATGTGTTGCATCATGTCAATGCAAAGATTTAGTTTTACAAACCTAGATAAAATTTAGATCATTGTTCATTCATTAAATTGAAATGGAGTGTTTGAATTTGTTGTGATAATTTATAAGGAAGGCAATATAATAATCAATGTTCTACAAAATTGTAGGAACTAGATCCCCTACAATTGTCATTCACACTTGGAAATCCTCATGGAGATTATGTGACATCACTACTCAAATTCACATTCATCTTGTTAACATGTACAATTGCCTAATAATAACATAATAAAAGGTTAAAATTACAATATTTTTAATTATTCCATCTCAATAAATAAAAACAAGTGAAAATAAATTGTATTATTCCATTACAATAACATAATAATTTTGATATTATTATAATAAAAAAAAATTTATATCCATTAATTAAATATAAGAAAATAATTATATTATAGCATATTCCCTAAACTTTATATTATAATGGATAATTGTATTATATCATATTATTTAATTATAATAAATGATTAATTAATGGATATTATAATTCACAATTTTACTATGTATTCATTATATGTATTTATTATAATGAATATTATTATATATCATTTTGGACATTCTCATTAACGCTATAATGATAATTGTATTATATCATATTATTTAATTATAATAAATGGATATCATAGCTGACCAATTTTACTAGCTATAATTGATATTATTATGTTATTTTTACTTCCAGATTCTCAGTAACCCGCTAAGAAGTATACTACTTATTTATTTATTTTTGGACAGGATTTTGCGGATGATAATATTTGCGGATGATTTGGGCTTCACAATTTTAGTCAATGCATGAGTGGTATATCGGTTGTCCACAAACATTTAGCGGTTTCTGATTTGGATAACGAAATGCAGTCGTACAAAGATAGAAAAGCCATATTTATATAAGAGAGTAGCATTGCACATAATTGCACATATCACGTCAAAATTAGGTTAAAAGTATTTATATAAGAGAGTAGCATTGCACATAATTGATTCATCGCAGACAAGTAAAAGACATATAAGCCGAAATTCTCAAGGCTGCAACCAATGTGGTATTATGAATGTCGGGTAAATTCATAATACCCGACAAGGCTGATTCATCGGGTAAATTCTCAAGGCTGCAACCAATGTGGTATTATGAATGTCGCACAAAGGGGAAAAAAATATTGAAGTGAAGAGAATAGGGGTAGATCGAAAGAGAGTAGCAGTGCACATAATTGATTCATCGCAGACAAGTGAAAGGACATATAAGCCGAAATCAAGGGCCTTTGATCTAAATTAAGCGGACAAAATGATTCCACGCCTCTTGACAGGGATAGTTCAGCGGTTTCTGATTTGGATAACGAAATGCAATCGGACAAAGATAGAAAAACCTGTCACATCAAAATTAGGTTAAAAGTATTTATATAATTATTCATTGTGAATAATATGGATATGTTAAATATAAACAACCTCAAACAGTTTTTGATAATGTATGAGCTCAATATTGTTTAAGTATATTAAGGTTGGGATATTTCTTAATACATCACATCAAAATTACAAATATTTTTTTATAATTCTTTATACGATCTCATATCATAAATTAGAAATTTCCTAAATTTCTTTGTAAAAGTAAATAGAAGTATTCAATTAGAAACCCATTATCAAAATGGAAGTATTCAATCAATCCACGGAAACCCATTATCTTTACCGCTAACCCCCGTTGATATGGAATAACTCAACCAACAACCAACATTAGATGATAGCCCATGTTCTCAACGTTCAGTTATATATAGATATAAGCTTTGATAAACCAGAGTTTAACCATAAATGACATTGTATTATATGATATCTTTAGTGATATTTTCTGGTTAATTTTGTTGGAAATTTTGTTAGAATTTGTTGAATTTGGAGATATGAGTGATTAATTTTTTATAATTGAAGTGTTTTACGAGTTTTTTAACAATGAATTAAAAAATACAATTCAAATAACAAAAAATTGTGATTTAGTGCAAATTTATGTGGTAAAATTTAGACGATTCAAATAAATCTTGAAATTGGAGATATATTAAAAGAAAGTCATATGAAACCCTATATGTAGATATAGGACTGGTAACAACATTAAATGATGATTTAATGTGTCCTTTAAAGAGTTTAAGAATTCTAGGAAATTCTATTCTACTTACATTAAGTGTTGGTGTTCTATAACAATCAGGAATTCTAGGAGATTCTATTCTACTTACATCAAGTGTTGGTGTTCTATAATAATCATTATTTTATAGGACAGGTAACAACATTGAATGGTGATTTAATGCGGACTTTCAAAAGTTCAGGAATTCTAGGAGATTCTATTCTACTTACATAAGGGTTGCTGTTCCATAACAATCATGATTTACCTTCTTAAAAACTACCAACACCTTTTCGAAAAGAGATTCTTTATTTTTGTCTTTTCACTAAATTCTTGTGAAAATTTTGTCATTTTTCATGCTAGGATAAGAACTATTGTAAAATTGAACATCAAATTCTCTCCTTCAATCCTTTTCAAAAAGGAGTTAGGTTTTGCGCTTTTGAATGCTTTTCATAATTATTAATTACTTTTTTTTCCATAAAATCCTAAAATAATGTAATATATAATTATACAAAATGCATATACACTTTATTATATAAGCAACCTTTGATTTTTAAAGATAATGTAGGGTTATAAATAAAGTAAATAAAATATGGTGGGATATTAGAGTTTTGGAAAAAATTGAAAGCAACTATTATCCTTGAAACTTTTGTACAAATCTTAAATTGAGATTAGATAAAGCAACTATTATCCTTGAAACTTTTGTACAAATCTTAAATTGAGATTAGATTCAAACTTGACAACGATAATCAAATACTAATCAAATCTCTTAACTCGTTACAAAGGAAAAATGCAAACTAACTATACTTAAACTCCCAAGATTCTAAACCATAACTAATTATTTCAATCTAAGATTATTACAATTTCACTGGAGCTTACATGATTTTAGTGCATCAACATGTGATGGCTCTTGCAACAAAACTCTGCTAACTTGTGAAAGTAGAGGATTGAAAAGAATACTTATCACACATTCAAACAAAAAGTTTCTCTGGTAGAAAATCATGTTACAAGATTGTATTTTCTCAACATGTGATGGTTCTTGCAACAATACCCATTGACTTGTTGACTTGTGAAGGTTGAGGATTGCAAATAATATTTAAGATAATGAAAGTTGCTAATGAAGGATTACAAGAACACATTTATTTCTGTCAATATTGATAAAAACCATGTTTTGAGTATTTTAACTTACTAATTCTTGAAAAATAAAAATAAAATAATAAATTACCTTATATGCCTTTGTATATCTTTATATAGGCCAAAATGGATGAGAAATATACCAAAAGGAGGGAAAATTGGATGAGAAATATACCAAAAGGAGGGAAAATAGGATAAAAAGGGATAGCTTTGGATGATTTTTGGATGACTAAACAAAGTACTAACATTGCCCCAAGATGAAACCTTTGCATAACCTCATGCAATTCAAAATTTTGACAAAATTGTTTTTCTCTTTTAGACTGTTCCAATTTCTTTGAGTAATACATCCACATTTAGTGTGGAAGTTTTATTAATTTTCCTTTGTTTGTTTTTTTTATTGAAGATTTTACCACCAATTCCTAAGTTTGGGATTTCATAGTTTTCCTCAGTTTATAACTTTTGGAAGTTTGTCTATTGCTTGAGCCTTTCCTTGAATGAATTTTTCATTTTCCTCCAATTTCTTCAGCTCCTCCTTCATTGCTTGAGCCTTTCCTTGAATGAATTTTTCATTTTCCTCCAATTTATTTAGCTCCTCCTTCAATTGGTCATTTTCATTCATCATTCTCGCACTATTCTTCTTTAGGAGTTCATTTTCAGTTTTGATGTACCTTTCCATAATTTGTAATTCCTTAACTTCACTCTTCAATTCCCTGACTTGTTTCTTTCTCCTTTCAATTGTGATTTTGAGATCAGAGTGGAGAGTGTTACTTGTTCCTCCACGGGTCTAGAAGATGTATCTATAGGCATATTTTCTTCTATATGATTCAGAATTGGAGAAATTTCCTAATTTTTGTCAACAATTATTGGAGGCAATCTATTTGATGAAGAAGGTTCTCTTGCTTCTATTTCTTTTCTTTCTAGAGACTCATAAAATCCTATTGAATTTCATCAATTTTAGGGGTCAATTTTGATTTTGGGTTAGAGTATCTAGTTCAATTTTGATTTTGGGTTAGAGTATCTAGTTCTGGTTTTTTTTGTAATATTAACAAATCCTTGATCTTGCTGCTTGTTTTTTTTAAGTCTCTTGGACATAGCCCTTGTCATTTTTGGTTGAAAAGAAGATTTTTCAACTTCATTTCTTTTCACATTTCTTTTTCTTCGTTTATTCTTCCTAATTTTCTGTCAAGAGAAATTTCATAAACTTCTTGTACTTCAGCCGCATTCTCTGATATATTTTCTACAACATCTCTCGTAACATGTTTTATATTTTCAAGTTCATTTTCTACTAAGAATTCTGACCATTCCACTCCTTGCTTCATAAGTTCATGTTTAACTATCATTTTGACCAATCCATGATGATATAAGGACCTTTCTATAATTTTAGTTTGTTTTAGGATTTCCTTGGATATCTTTGTCAAGCTTATCAATATGTAATAAGGCACATTCAAGGGCTTTTCATCCTTCATATGCAACAAAAGTATTACGTTGTAATGGAAAATGAGGCTAAATTGACCTTTACAGGTAATGTATTTTTGGATAAGAAAAACAAAAAATTTCCAAGCACCTTTCAACCATATCCTTGGAACCCCTGCAACCCATTTAAATTTTTTCGTATTCCTTAAAAGGAATGGTGTCCATGATTTCAACTCCATTGCTTTATTCTTAAACTATATTTCACTTATTTTGGGTAGTCCTATGATTTGAAATAACAAATTTTAAAAAATGTGGAGTGTTAGATTACTTACCTAAGCTTGTTCTCCATATTATTCCCTTTTAATTCATCAAATAAATCCATCCAACCTATTCTTCTGATAATTTCATTGCATTCTGGATGAATTTCCACTAATTCAACGCTAGTAGGTTCAAATCTCACGACCATTTTTTCTGGAACCCTTCTTTTAGTGTACCTTGTTCTCTATATACTCTCTCCCCCTAGCTCTATTTTCATATTCTTGTTTTAGCAGTGAAAAACTAAACTTTGGTGCTTGCTTTATCCGTAGAGTAGTGAATTATATTTGTCTTTCACAAAATTTGAATCATAGTTCAGCAGGGGAGAACACTTTCTTTGTAGCACCGTATGTTTCTAGATTTTGTGAGGTCGAAATGGGTATATTGTGAATAATTATGGGATTACATAGTAATCATACAAATAGTGTGTGGGGTAGTAATGGTAGGAAAATGAGTAAAGGTGGAGGATAGAAGAAATAACAAGTAATGGTATATTTCAGTAATATATGGATAAGATAAAATAATGGATAATGGTATAGAATAGAGAAATAATGATAGGTTTTAGTATGGTAAAAATGATAAGTAATTGTATGGGTGGGATGAATAAGGTAGGATAGGGAAATAATAATAGGTTTTCTTTTGAAATGTATGATAAAAAGGAATCATATAGGTAACCTTATTTTATTTCTAATTTCTAAATTAACAAATTAAAATATCAAACCTTGATTATACAAAATACTTGGATTTGAATTCTTGTAGCTTGGTTGTTTTTCAGTTGGTGTAGTCTCTAGCTTGAATGTCTTCATAGGTACTTGGTGTAATATTCATTTTATGTAGTCCTCTTTCCTTTCTTCATTTTAAGTTATTTATTTCCGATTTGGAAAAAAAAACTGCCCCCTCCTAAATATTTTATATCAATTGTTGATTTGCAAGATAGAAATCACAAAATCTTTTGCAAAATATTAACACTAACCATTGAAATTATTCTCTGCAAATGAAGAAGATTATGATGCTAACATATAACAATTTGAAATAACTTATGTAATTCAGTGATCTAATTTCATTATTCTAATATTTGTTAGAAATTTATAAAGTTTTACAAGATTTCATCAGATCTTGTAATTATTGAACAATAAATCATGTTAGAAAAGAGGATCGTAGAGCAATAAAATAAAAACAAATGTAGAAATAAAAAAACATAAGATACACAATACAATAGAGACACAAATATATGTGGTTCACCCAATATTGGTTACGTCCATAAGATAAATTGTCAGTCCTTCCTTTATTATTATCCAACAAATGAAGGGATACAACCTACAACATGTTGGCATTATTGATTATATGTTGTCATTGATGGAAAAATGAGTCCAACATGTACAATAATTAGAAGAAAAGGAAGATCACCTTGGGGCAAAGGAAGAACACCTTGTGGCATAAGCAATTCATGATCATTGTTGATTATGATAGGATCAACAATGATCCTATGACTCTAAAGCTCAGGAGAGGTAGCATGCAGAGAATCCATATACAGAAGGAGTAATGAAGAAAAAAGAATTAAGATCTCAGGAGAATTAGTGACTAAAGATTAGTGCATAAAAGAATGCACAAACAATTATTAAAAAGCTCAGGAGAAATAGCGATGAAACATATCTGAAGCAAGAAACATTAAATCGAAGCCTAAAGGGGAAAGCGCATTAACATGATAGGGATCAAATTCCCAACAGATGAATGATATTGGTTCAGTTGGAATCCAAGTATAAACCCAAAAGCTCATAAGAGATGGCACACAAGATTCGTCCATTATCATTTCGGGACAGTCCATGACCGTCAGATTGAGGGGAATTCATAGGTTGGGAAGAATTATATCACAACCATCATATTTGAAGTAGGATATTCAGATGGTTTCCCAGCTGTTAGATCAAGATTTGATCTAGAGCTCAGTATTAACCATTGATCTAGAATAGAAAAGTTGAACCATCAAATCATAAGGTAGTCAACTCTGATGCTGACCACTTCGGTGAAAAGAAGTCAACAACATGTAAGTTTACCCGAAGCACCGAAGCACAAAGTCACAAACTAATGTTGGTCGCTGATCCAAGATCCTCCAAGATGGAGCATTCTCTACCATTTATCAAGTACAATGGAAGGATAACGTAAGTCGAGGAGTTAACTGACAAGAAGAGATCACCACCTCTTTATGACTTATTTGGTAGGTTATCACTCCGGAGGGATTGAACCTCTCAGAGTTCAAGTAGACCAGAGCCCCAGAGTAACGAATGGCCGAAATGAATTTGGACCATTGATCTAAGAACCGATCACAATCGTTGGATCAATGATTCATATGAACCTATGACCAAGAGGAGGACATGTGCCACATCAAGAGATCCACATCAACAAGGACATGTGGCGCAATTAGATGGTGACAAGTGTCTAGTTCCATTTGGCACTTTAAGTTACGTAAGTCACGAATCTAGGTGACACATGGCAGTCACTCGGCCAGTTCCAATTCAGTAGTGACATCAACAAGTTACGTCACTCCAGGAGTTTGTCCTTCAGGAGAAACTAGTTTCTACTACCAGAAACTACCCTAAGCATCGAAGGCCGAAGTTAATGTTAATAGTTGATCTACTTCGGGAATGTTGTCAACCTTTGAAGTTTATGGACACACGTCATTACTTTCTAGAGGAATTGGAAAGCTGCTATGGCCAGAGCCCTGAAGTTCCAAAGTGAATAAGGATCGTTCATCATGTAAATGAAATATCGACCATCTGATCTATTTCAACGAAATATACTCCGGGAGGTTTAATGATTGCAAATATTGGAAATAGTCGAACATCGAAGTTTCAAAGTGAACGAGGACCGTTCATCGTGCAAACAAAATATTGACTGTCTGATCTATTTCGGTGAAATATTCTCTAGTAGGTTTAATGATTGCAAATATTGGAAATCTCTGAATGCCGAAGTTCCAAAGTAAATAGTGACCATCCATCTCAACCTTGTATTAAGTCATAGTCGTTGGATCAAGCAATAAAAGGATAATTAAGGATTAAATCTAGACTATTGATTTGGTTCCAGGAATCACGCCAACCATCGGATCAATACTTGTGGGAGGTAACCACTTCGAAGAGTTGAAACTCCAGAAGATTGGATGAGAGAGAAAACACCTGAAGGTTGAACTTCCATAGGACTAGGTTTCAGCCCCCAATCATGTGGTACGAACACATAACCCATGAGGCGCTGGGAACATCGCTTAAATCAATAAGCTCACAGTCCTAGCTCCTAGACATATGAAAAGTTATTAAGCAGGGAAGTGTTAATAAGCACTCCAACGAAATTTGCTCTGGAAGAATTAAAAGAATACAAAGGGCGAAGTCCCAAAGGACTAAGCTCCGAAGTGAATGACAGTTGTCCATCTGGACGTGAAATTAAAATGTAACCATCGATCTTGATAAGTAATTAAGCACTAGCTTGAGTTAACACTTGGTCACAGTATATGGTCACTTGGTGAAATAAAGCCCCTATGGGTCAAAACATAACAAACCCTACACCTTATGTATCTAGTTGTTGGTCATAGAAGTTTGGTCATATGAAAAACAAAGGGGAGTTACAATCTAATCACCTGACAATTCTAGGTATAGGAGAATGCACCATATAGTGAAGTTACAACTTTATTCACATCTATAGAGAACTAAGGATGCAATGAAAGTGTGGGATCGAAATAACGAATTCAATCCATGACTATAATTGACTCTTAAAGGTTGATCAAAATATATATGATGACAAATTAGCCCTATCTCAATATTATATGAATAATAATGAAGGAAGTGAAAATGGAGATTAACTCCATAGTAACGAGCCCACAGTCATTTGAAAGAATGGTTTGAAGGAAGCACATGTTTGCAATAATTAATGATGGGTTAAAATGATTAAACAATTTACAAAGGATTTGAAGTCTTTAACAAACTAATAATAATAATAATAATAATAATAATAATAGAAGTTATTATTATTAGAATAAATGAAAGGGTGCAATGATTCATTGTCAAAAGACACAATCATTCAAGTTCACACCAATTGGAAGATTATATAAACAAAGAAGTAAGGTGAACAGAAGATGTAGTTGAATTTGTTGAAGTATATATATTTATATATAATGGATTGAATGAAGGTTCATTCTATCAAGTTGGTTCCTGTTTACAAGCTGGGTCTTGTATGAGGATTGGATTCCTTACATCTCAGTTGGATCTGAGATCAACAAGTTGGGACTTGTTATGAGGGTTGGATTCCTCATTTCTCAGTTGGATCTGAGAACTACAAGATGGGTCTTGTAACAAAGAGTTAGGTCTCTCATAATTGTTTTAAGATATTCAAAGATTGATCTTATGTATTCATTCAATTTAAATAAATAAATAAAATTTGTATTCTTTTATATATTGGTTGAGAAAATGAAATAAATATATATTGTTTAGTTAATTTATGAAAAGTGGAAAATTATCCAAAGTTTTGTGACACTGATTCACCCCCCCTCTTAGTGTCGTGTGTGCATTTCAACAATTGGTATTAGAGGGGGTACCTTCAGCATAGTTTAAACACTGGAAGGTAGATTATGAATAAATGGGTGGACAAATTGCTATCTCCATAAATGAAGCTCCCTTATTTTATGGAAGAGATTATTCATCACGGAGGGAAAATATGAAAATATATCTGAAGTCAAG
>SNQJ01S0035047.1:67277-78928 GCA_010110895.2 Picea sitchensis
AGCAAACGTAAACGCTTTCATCCATATTGTTGTTAAATTTGGTCTTGTTGTTGATGCAATATTGAATGTGGCAATAAAAGTAAACGCTTTCATCCATGCTAGTGTATGTTGGAGATGAACAAGAAGTTCCCATGGCCGCTTATTATTTTAGAACACGTTTTGTTCAACAATCTCAGTTACTAAACTAGAGCCTCTGAAATCATGGAAAGTTTGAGCTAATGTTCTTCCTTTGATAACCCAAAGACTCTTTTCAAGGACCTTAGACTTGTTATGCCACTTTTTATTGAGCGTTGACAATTGGTTTGGTGAGTGAAAGGCTTCATGAACCACCCAATTTGGTTTGGTGAGTGAAAGGCTTAATAAACCACCCAATTCCATTGACAAGTGATTTGATGAGTGAAAGTTTTAACAAACCACCCAATTCTCAAGGCTGCAACCAATGTGGTATTATTAATGTCGCACACAGGGGAGAAAAAATATTGAAGTGAAGAGAATAGGGGTAGATCAAAAGAGAGTAGCAGTGCACATAATTGATTCATCGCAGACAAGTGAAAGACATATAAGCCGAAATCAAGGGCCTTTGATCTAAATTAAGCGGACAAAATGATTCCACGCCTCTTGACAGGAATAGTTCAGCGGTTTCTGATTTGGATAACGAGATGCAGTCGTACAAAGATAGAAAAGCTAATCACGTCAAAATTAGGTTAAAAGTATTTATATAAGAGAGTAGCATTGCACATAATTGATTCATCACAGACAAGTGAAAGACATACAGGCCGAAATCGAGGGCCTTCGCTCTAAATTAAGCGGACAAAATGATTCCACGCCTCTTGACAGGGATAGTTCAGCGGTTTCTGATTTGGATAACGAAATGCAACCGTACAAAGATAGAAAAACCAATCACATCAAAATTAGGTTAAAAGTATTTATATAATTATTCATTGTGAATAATATGGATATGTTAAATATAAACAACCTCAAACAGTTTTCGATAATGTATGAGCTCAATATTGTTTAAGTATATTAAGGTTGGGATATCTCTTAATACATCACATCAAAATTACAATTTTTTTTTATAATTCTTTATACGATCTCATATCATAAATTAGAAATTTCCTAAATTTCTTTGTAAAAGTAAATAGAAGTATTCAATTAATCCATAGAAACCCATTATCTAAATGGAAGTATTCAATCAATCCACGGAAACCCATTATCTTTACCGCTAACCCCCGTTGATATGGAATAACTCAACTAACAACCAACATCAGATGATAGCCCATGTTCTCAACGTTCAGTTATATATAGATATAAACTTTTATAAACCCGGGTTTAATCATAACAGACATTGTATTATATGATATTTTTTGGTTAATTTTGTTGGAAATTTTGTTAGAATTTGTTGAATTTGGAGATTTGAGTGATTAATTTTGTATAATCTAAATGTTTTATGAGTTTTTTTTAGCAATGAATTAAAAAATACAATTCAAATAACAAAAAATTGTGATTTAGTGTAAATTTATGTGATCAAATTTTGATGATTCAGATAAATCTTGAAATTGAAGATATGTTAAAAGAAAGTCATATAAAACCCTATATGTAGATATAGAACCGGTAAAAACATTGAATGATGATTTAATGTGTCCTTTAAAAAGTTTAAGAATTCTAAGAAATTCTATTCTACTTACATCAAGTGTTGGTGTTCTATAACAATCAAGAATTCTAGGAGATTCTATTCTACTTACATCAAGTCTTGGTGTTCTATAACAATCATGATTTTATAGAACCGGTAACAACATTGAATGGTGATTTAATGCGGTCTTTAAAAAATTCAGGAATTCTACCAGATTCTATTCTACTTACATCAAAGGTTGGCGTTCTATAACAATCATGATTTACCTTCTTAAAAACTACCAACACCTTTTTTAAAAGAAATTTTTTATTTTTGTCTTTTCATTGAATTCTTGTGAAAATTTTCTCATTTTTCATGCTAGGATAAGAACTATGGTTAAATTGAACATCAAATCCTCTCTTTAATCCTTTTCTTAATCCTTTTCAAAAAGGAGTTAGGTTTTAAGCTTTTGAATGCTTTTCCTAATTATTAATTAGTTTTTCTTCCATAAAATCCTAAAATAATGTAATATATAATTATACAAAATGCATATATATTTTATTATATAAGCAATTTTTGATTTTTAAAGATAATGTAGGGTTATAAATAAAGTAAATAAAAAATGGTGAGATATTAGAGTCTTGGAAAAAATTGAAAGCAATTATTATCTTTAAAACCGCTGTATAAATTTTAAATTGAGATTAGATTCAAACTTGACAACGATAATCAAATACTAATCAAATATTTTAACTGGTTACAAAGGAAAAATGCAAACTAACTATACTTAAACTCCCAAGATTCTAAACAATAACTAATTATTTCAATCTAAGATTATCACAAGTTCACTGGAGCTTACATGATTTTAGTGCATCAACATGTGATGGCTCTTGCAACAAAACTCTGCTAACTTGTGAAAGTAGAGGATTGAAAAGAATACTTATCACACATTCAAACAAAAAGTTTCTCTGGTAGAAAATCATGTTACAAGATTGTATTTTCTCAACATGTGATGGTTCTTGCAACAATACCCGTTGACTTGTTGACTTGTGAAGGTTGACGATTGGAAATAATATTTAAGATAATGAAAGTTGCTAATGAAGGATTACAAGAACACATTTATTTCTGTAAATATTGATAAAAACCATGTTTTGAATATTTTAACTTACTAATTCTTGAAAAATAAAAATAAAAAAATAAATTACCTTATATGCCTTTGTATATCTTTATATAGGCCAAAATGGATGAGAAATATACCAAAAGGAGGGAAAATAGGGTAAAAAGGGATAGGTTTGGATGATTTTTGGATGACTAAACAAAGTACTAACATTGCCCCAAGATGAAACCTTTGCATAACCTCATGCAATTCAAAATTTTGACAAAATTGTTTTTCTCTTTTAGACTGTTCCAATTGCTTTGAGTAATATATCCACATTTAGTGTGGAAGTTTTATTAATTTTCCTTTGGTTTTTTTTTATTGAAGATTTTACCTCCAATTCTCGAGTTTGGGATTTCATAGTTTTCTTCAGTTTATACCTTTTGGAAGTTTGTCTATTGCTTAAGCCTTTCCTTGAATGAATTTTTCATTTTCCTCCATTTTATTCAACTCCTCCTTCATTGCTTGAGCCTTTCCTTGAATGAATTTTTCATTTTCCTCCAGTTTCTTTAGCTCCTCCTTCAATTGGTCATTTTCATTCATCATTCTGGCACTATTCCTTTTTAGGAGTTCATTTTCAGTTTTGATGTACCTTTCCATAATTTGTAATTCCTTAACTTCACTCTTCAATTCCTTGACTTGTTTCTTTCTCCTTTCAATTGTGATTTTGAGATCAGAGTGGAGAGTGTTACTTGTTCCTCCACGGGTCTAGAAGATGTATCAATAGGCATATTTTCTTCTATATGATTCAGAATTGGAGAAATTTCCTTATTTTTGTCAACAATTATTGGAGGCAATCTATTTGATGAAGAAGGTTCTCTTCCTTCCATTTCTTTTCTTTCTAGAGACTCATAAAATCCTATTGAATTTCATCAATTTCAGGGGTCAATTTTGATTTTGGGTTAGAGTATCTAGTTCAATTTTGATTTTGGGTTAGAGTATCTAGTTCTGGTTCTTTTTGCAATATTAACAAATCCTTGATCTTGCTGCTTGTTTTTTTCAAGTCTCTTGGACACAGCCCTTGTCATTTTTTATTGAAAAGAAGATTTTTCAACTTCATTTCTTTTCACATTTCTTTTTCTTCGTTTATTCTTCCTAATTTTCTGTGAAGTGAGATTTCATAAACTTCTTGTACTTCAGCCGCATTCTCTGATATATTTTCTACAACATCTCTTGTAACATCTTTTATATTTTCAAATTCATTTTCTACTAAGAATTCTAACCATTCCACTCCTTGATTCATAAGTTCATGTTTAACTATCATTTTTACCAGTCCATGATGATATAAGGACCTTTCTATAATTTTAGTTTGTTTTAGGATTTCCTTGGATATCTTTGTCAAGCTTATCAATATGTAATAAGGCACATTAAAGGGCTTTTCATCCTTCATATGCAACAAAAGTATTACGTTGTAATGGAAAATGAGGCTAAATTAACCTTTACAGGTAATGTATTTTTGGATAAGAAAAACAAAAAATTTCCATGGATCTTTCAACCATATCCTTGGAACCCCTGCAACCCATTTCAATTTTTTCTTATTCCTTAAAAGGAATGGTGTCCATGATTTCAACTTCATTGCTTTATTCTTAAACCATTTTTCACTTATTTTGGGTAGTCCTATGATTTGAAATAACAAATTTTCAAAAATGTGGAGTGTTAGATTACCTACCTAAGCTTGTTCTCCATATTATTCCCTTTTAGTTCATCAAATAAATCCATCCAACCTGTTCTTCTGATAATTTCATTTCATTCTCGATGAATTTCCACTAATTCAACCCTAGTAGATTCAAATCTCACGACCATTTTTTTTGGAACCCTTCTTTTAGTGTACCTTGTTCTCTATACACTCTCTCCCCCTAGCTATGTTTTCAGATTCTTGTTTTAGTAGTGAAAACCTAAACTTTGTTGCTTGCTTTATCCCTAGAGTAGTGAATTATATTTGTCTTTCACAAAATTTTGATCATAGTTCAGCAGGGGAGAACACTTTCTTTGTAGCACTGTATGTTTCTAGATTTTGTGAGGTCGAAATGGGTATATTGTGAATAATTATGGGATTATATAGTGATCATACAAATGGTGTGTGGGGTAGTAATGGTAGGAAAATGAGTAAAGGTGGAGGATATAAAAAATAATGAGTAATGGTAGGAAAATGAGTAAAGGTGGAGGATAGAAGAAATAACGAGTAATGGTATATTTCAGTAATATATGGATACGATAAAATAATGGATAATGGTATAGAATAGAGAAATAATGATAGGTTTTAGTATGGTAAAAATGATAAGTAATTGTATGGGTAGGATGAATAAGGTAAGATAGGGAAATGAGAATAGGTTTTCTTTTGAAATGTATGATAAAAAGGAATCATATAGGTAACCTTATTTTATTTATAATTTCTAAATTAACAAATTAAAATATCAAACCTTGATTATACAAAATACTTGGATCTGAATTCTTGTAGCTTAGATGTTTTTCAGTTGGTGTAGTCTCTAGCTTGAATGTCTTCATAGGTACAGGGTGTAATATTCATTTGATGTAGTCCTCTTTCCTTTCTTCATTTTAAGTTATTTATTTCCGATTTGGAAAAAAAAATTGCCCCCGCCTAAATATTTTATATCAGTTATTGATTTGCAAGATAGAAATCACAAAATCTTTTGCAAAATATTAACACTAACCATTGAAATTATTCTCTGCAAATGAAGAAGATTATGATGCTAACATATAACAATTTGAAATAACTTCTGTAATTCAGTGATCTAATTTCATTATTCTGATATTTGTTAGAAATTTATAAACTTTTACAAGATTTCATCAGATCTTGTAATTATTGAACAATAAATCATGTTAGAAAAGAGGATCGTAGAGAAATAAAATAAAAACAAATGTAGAAATAAAAAACATAAGATACACAATACAATAGAGACACAAATATATGTGGTTCACCCAATATTGGTTACGTCCACAAGATAAATTGTCAGTCCTTCCTTTATTATTATCCAACAAAAGAAGGGATACAACCTACAACATGTTGGCATTATTGATTATATGTTGTCATTGATGGCAACATGAGTCCAACATGTACAATAATCAAAAGAAAAGGAAGATCACCTTTGGGGTAGAGGAAGATCACCTTGTGGCATAAGTAATTCATGATCATTGTTGATCATGATAGGATCAGCAATGATCCTATGACTCTAAAGCTCAGGAGAGGTAGCATGCAGAGAATCCATGTATAGAAGGTGTAGTGTCCCCAAGGGCGAGCCCCGTTGTAAACCATGTTTTGAAAGGAATTGTAATTATGTTTTATAGGTTGGTGAGCCAAGTTCTGTATAATTGGTAGGCTTATGTGTTGTTAGGCCAGGGAGCCTAGGTGTTGAAGGCCAGGAGCTTGCCGATGTACTTGTATATATGCAGAATGATTAATAAAAATATAAACACCGCCAGGTGCAGACCGACCACGATGAATGAGTGAAGGGGGACCGAGCATCCACAGGGTGGGCTAGGAATTAGGGGCTAAGTGTTGACCCTAGAAGGCTTATGTGCATTATATGTTTTAACCTAAGTCCTTTTTGGAAGGACATGTGATTTCCAATGATGGGAGGCACGCACGTTGCCGAAACACATGCAGTCGTATGGGTGAAAGTGTCAATCCTGACCATGTAATAAAACCCGCGATGAGTCGTGTTGGGGGTTCTCTTCTCCATTTCGACTCCCGGACTGCCAGGAGGAACGGATCTGACCCCTGCAGAAACACCCTCGTACATCTTCTGAACCGTCTGAACCTGCGTTGACCCTTGCGTGGATTGTCTGTCATAAATTCCCGACACTAGAGCGTTAGTCTATCCTGGGCAGGGGGGATGGGAAATGGCATTCTGCCGAAGGGGGAGTCTGGGTAGTTCCCTGCGGGAAATTGTTTCTGAATCAATTCTGGAAATCAATACCGTGAGACCTTGCCACCATTGTTGAGCTTGTTTGAGAAGTTGAGTCGGTATTCCCAGTCGACTGTAGTGGTCATGCAGATATGGATTAGCGCGTGAGTTGTTGTCCAGTGCAGGTGGTGATTGTGCCTGTGTGTGATCTCTCTCTAGGTGAGAGAGGTGGATGTTGTTGGAAGTGGTTTCTTCCAGAGAGTGTCCAGCACCAGCTACGGGCTCTGAGACTTCCTGATCCGGCCTGTTGCCGAGACCTAAAGAGGGATTTTAGCACCGATGGACTGTGCGTGTGAAGGTGTATACTCCCGGGCGGAACAGGCATGTGGGGAATGAGAGTCTGGCAGTAGTGGGCGTAAGATGGCATTTTTGGGAAGAATCCTTCCAGATATTTCTGTGATGTTTTCCCTGTAACCTCAGCCTAGCCTAGGATTCCTTGCCTTGGGGTGGAGCTCGGTCCCAGCTTGGGGGTGACCCACTGTTGAGTTGAGGAGCAGTGTGGTCTAAGGCTGGGAGGTTCGTGGAAGGCCTACACTTGGTTGGTGGAACCACCATTGTTACAAGATAAGTGTTTAACTTTGTTTTATCACATTTTATCAACATGCTTTGTATCTCTGTGTATTAAAATGATCATGCATTCTGTTGTGCATTTGGATTAATGTATGTGCCATGGATTATTTATCTTAAAACTGTCTCTTATGAGTACTCTGTGCTTAAATGTATTTCGTTGTGTAAATGTACATGATTAACTATAGAGGTGAATGTTTTATTCTGCTTAGTAACACCTACACAGTAGAAGTTCCAAAAGGGGTGTTACAAATTGGTATCAGAGCCAAGGTTTCGACACTGAGCCTAGATGGGCCAGTGGAGCGGTTTTTGGACAGGGAATGTGAGGGGAAATTGAGTCAGGAGGACCAATTTCGGACCCTGGTTTGCTCTGAAGCGTCAAGGAGACACTTGACGAGTTTTTATTAAGTACTCAGGAAGTTTAGCGGTGCAATGTAACTACAGCCGATGTGGTCTATGGCCACGGGGAGACAGGTCTCTACACCAATGGTGTTAGAACCTTAGGATCCGTTCGGGAGGGAAGGCGAGGCCTCGTAACCGTCGGATCTGGAAAAATGTGCATAAGGTTTAAATCCTTTGGATATTGCACAGGGGATTGGAAAATCGCGATACGCGAAATCCCGATTTGGTTAGAAACCATCTGAGCCGTCAGATCTCAGTCGGAAAACCCAACAGCCGTTGGATCTGTCAGGAGATGCCCGAAGGTTAAACCTTAGTATTTAGGGGCGAAAGCTCCGAATTAGTGAGAGAGGTGGGACCCGATGACGTCGTTGAAAGCGACGTGGACCCTCATGAACGTACCACATGCCATGGTGGTGAAGGGCGACAGCTGTGCTGTGGGCCCGGAGGATAAAGTAACTCGTGATTTCGGGAACTCACGAGATAAGTGCATGGGATATTGACATTGAAACTCACGAAGTCGCGAAGTAGCGAGATTGCGAGAAGCGATACCCCGACAGTTGGAGGAAAGTGTGGGCCTTAGCGAGGTCGGTGAGTGGAATACAGGTGGCACGAGCCTTGGGATATCGCCGCGAGAAGTCCCGAAGTATTGGCGTTAGAATTCGCGAGTCGCGAAGTGCCGAGCGACGAGGTTCGTGTGGTCGCGTGGCAGAGCATAAGGTGGGACCCGCGTGGTCGACGGGTGGACACGCGTTGCTTGGAGATAGGAGTCGATACTCCGTTGAATTCTCGCATCTCGGGGGTTCGCGGAATAGGAGGGTGAAAGCTCGACGGTTCAACCGGAGAGGTTGCGAGGTTGCAAGAGGCGCTGACATTTAAGCCTACGATTACATGTGGAGAGGGCACTAACAAAGAAAAGAGCCATATCCTTGTCGCATCTCGGATATCGGCGGTTAGAAGAAGTGAGTCGAAGGTTTTCGACTCACGAACTTGCGAGATCACGAGTTACGAAAAGGGTGACTTGGGTTTCGTATATTTGACTGTCAGATCTTCGTGGACCGAGAGTTTGAAGTTCCGAAGTCCCAGAAATTACAGAGCCAGATAGCTCAGAAAACTTTGTGAAGTTGAAATGTCTTTCGTTCTTGTTCGTATTAGTTATAAATGTTGTGGATTGTTCATAAATTTTAATGGCCTGACAAATTTCGAATTCAATTGCACAGTGCGTGTGCAGAGTTCAACGAAGGCCAGAAACCCAGATAATCAATGCCGAGTATGGAGTGGGGAAGAGTGCAGATTACCCCTGAAATGGAAGACGAACGGGAAGGAAAGGATGTTAACGTGGGAGTCGAAGGATCGAACTCTAATGGGCACGACAAAGAGATGGATAAGGAAGAACATATGATGCAACTCATTGAAAGATTGCAGAAAGATGCCCAGGCTCGCCTAGCTGATAGCCGAAAGCTCCTGAAAATCCAGGATCGACAGGGTAAATTCAATTTTAAAATGTTGAAGAGCATGGAAAGAATAGAGAAGAAACTCGAGAAAGGAAGAGACTCAAGTACGACAGAGAGTCGCAGAACCCATGGGAGAAGAAGTAGGTCGAGGAGTGGTAGTCGACATCTTAGTCACTCCCAGAGACGTTCTGACAGTAAGAAACACAGTAGTTCAAGCCCGTCACCTACCAGAAAACATCGGAAATCTGGAAGAGAGGAATTGAAAGGAGAGATGAACAAGATTAAGCCTCCAACATTCGATGGAGAACATAAGAGGGAAGAAGATGCCGAGACATGGTTGCTTGGCATGAAGAAATACTTCCAATTGCAGAATTATTCTGCCCATGCAGAAGGAAGAATTGTAATGTACCAGCTCAAAGGAAAAGCATCCATGTGGTGGGATCAGTTTATGCAGGTACAACACATCAGAGAGAAAGAGGTCACGTGGAAGGAATTTAAGAGGTATTTCGAGAAGAAATACTTGACTAAAAGATACTATGATAGAAAGATGAGGGAGTTCTTCGAACTCAAGTTGGGCAGTGCGACCATTGATGAGTATGAACGAAGTTTTCTGGAACTGCTGAAGTATGTTCCATTCATCAAAGACGAGGCTGTCAAGATTCAGAGGAATCTGAGTGGACTACCACCCTTCATGAGTGACAAGATTCAATATGATGATCCTAAGACCATGGAAGAGACCATCAGAAAAGCGAAATGTTTATACGAACAACAAAGGGAAAAGCCTACCTTTCGAAAGGCTTGGGATGACCAGAAGAGGTTTAAGAAAGAACAGAGGCAGAAGGGAGACAAGATTTCCTTTTTCAGAAACATTCGTCAGGGACAACCTTTGTTTAGAGAGCCGAGAAGGACCAAAGAGGGTGCACAAAGGAAAAGACCGACACCTATTCAGTGTTGGGGCTGTCAAGAAAACCACAAGTACAGAGATTGTCCCCATAAAAATGGTAAGGCAAGAACTGTACATAATGTTAAGCAAGCTGAAACAGTGGAGGATATGGGCAACAAAATGTCGAGGATCTACACATCACTGGACAATAAGCAAGAGGAATTTCAATCGCACATGATTGAAGTGGAAGGTATGATCAACAACCGACCACTTGCTATTTTGATTGATTTAGGGTCTAGCCATAGTTATGTAGATCCTAGAGTGGTAGAAAGTATGCATCTAATGAGAAGCAAACATGAGAAGTCTTGGTTAGTGCAGTTAGCCACGGGGACCAAGAGGAAGGCCACTGAATTGGTTAAGTCCTGTTCAGTGGACATGAAAGGAATGAGTACTAAGGATGAATTGAACATTCTGCCTTTAGGCTCATATGATTGCTTAATTGGGATGGACTGGTTGGACCAACACCATGCCCTTCTGGATTGTCATAACAAGAGATTCACATGTCTAGACGAAGAGGGAAATCAGGTAACAGTTTAAGGAATTCCCAGAGTTGTGGCTGTTAGAGAAATCTCAGCCATGCAGCTGAAGAAATGTTACCGGAAAGGCTGTCAATTATTTGCAGCCCAGGTGGAAGAAGCATTCCAAAATGTGGTCTCGAATCTGGAAGACCACAGGGTACTCAAAGAGTTTGAGGATGTGTTTCAGGAGGTGCCTAGACTACCTCCGAAGAGGGACATTGACTTTTCTATAAATCTGATGCCTGGAGCAGCTCCAGTTTCGAAAGCTCCTTATAGGATGAGTACGCCAGAGCTGAAAGAGTTGCAATTGCAGCTCGAAGAGCTATTAAAGAAAGGGTACATTTGCCCCAGTGTGTCACTGTGGGGAGCCCCAGTCCTATTCATGAACAAGAAAGATGGGACGTTGAGGCTGTGCATTGATTTTTGACAGCTGAATAAGGTCACTGTCAAAAACAAGTATCCTCTGCCAAGGATTGATGATCTCTTTGATCAGTTGAAGGATGCAAAAATATTTTCGAAAATATATCTTCGATCTGGATATCATCAAGTGAGGATAAAGGATGAAGACACCAGGAAGACCGCCTTTAGAACAAGGTATGGTCATTATGAGTTCACAGTGGTGCCGTTTGGATTGTCCAACGTGCCTACTGTTTTCATGTGCTTAATGAACGGAGTGTTCAGAAATTATTTGGACAAGTTTGTCATAGTCTTCTTAGAAGATATCTTGGTGTATTCCAAGACAGAGCAAGAACATGAACAACACTTGAGAATGGTGCTACAAGTGTTGAGAGAACACCAGTTGTACGCAAAACTAAGCAAGTGCTCATTTTACCAAAAGTAGATCCATTATCCAGGACACATTATATTAGAGGAGGGGATCGATGTGGATCCTGAAAAGGTACAGGCCATTCGAGAATGGCCAGCGCCAAGGGATGTGGCAGAAGTTAGATCCTTTATGGGTCTGGTAGGTTATTATAGGAGGTTCATAGCCAGATTTTCAAGGATAGCTCATGCTATCACTTCCTTGCAAAGGAAGGAGAAGAAGTTCCAGTGGACTGATGAATGTGAGAGCAGCTTCCAGC